>OX465112.1:9363090-9446056 GCA_949987565.1 Luidia sarsii
CAAGGCCTCTGCATTGCAATAAATAGCGGGCAGCGTGGAAAGAAGGGATTATTGCAGAGGATTCGGTTCCAGCAAGCACACACACACACTAATTACGAGCGTTGATGCCTGTAGGCCTTCAGTAGGACGCATGAAGTCTGCAGAAAAAAAATGACTGACTCTGTGCACCTTCCGTCTAGACGGGAGGGAATTCTTCTAGTCGCTGCCTTCATTGCATCCCTGATCCTTGCACGTGGAGCTACAGGTTAGTGAGTAAAGCTTTTGTGACCATACCAGACCTGGTTGGTCACTGTTATTTAAATATTTTGTGTGGTTTCCTCCAGAGTTGCTTTCCTGCCTGCTACTTGTGGCAGTTGCATTGTTAAGTTCCCCATTGTACTGTAGTCTGCTGCTTGCCTGCATCTGGCTAATTCTTGAATGCCAGTACACCTGTACATTGCTCTTTACTATTAATTGCGTACTTGCTGGCAGGCTTGGAGTTCTTTTGTTGCAGAGCTGGCATGGGCCCTATATAAGACAATAATTATTGTGTGGGGACCATGGGCAGTTCTGCTGTTCTGACTGATAGGGCGTGGTTGCATTTACCAGTAGCTGTGCCTCAGCACATGGGCCATGGTGTTGTGTAGTGTTGTCTTGCCTGGAGTCCTGTCAGGTATTGATTGTTGATTTGTATATCGTGCCTCGTTTGGCCATATTTTATGCTATCATACACCTGCATTTAAACAGCCAAATTGTACATGCCACAAACGGTTGTTTTTTCTGAAATAAATTAAAAATCATGATTTGTACTTTTAGCTAATCTATTTTAATGCCTCTGCCTCTGTTGGTAAAACTTAACTCCTATTTCCTTAATTTGATACCACTTGGTTACACTTTAAGATGGGGGATCTTAACAGTAGAGGGCCTTTTGAACCAAAAACCAAAATTAACAATATATAAATCGATAATTCATTCAAAATCTTCCAAGTGATGAATATTTAAAGAGCAACTCCAACGGTTTAATTAGTTTCAGTATTTATGGATAAATTGGTCACGTAAAACCCAAAACAGCATAGATTTTTGGGCCGAAAATGACAGCGTGGAAAATAAGAGGCATTTTCTATCAAACCCGAGTCAGCCCTATTTCTGAAATGCGCGCGATCAACTCTAGCGTTTACTTTGGGCTTGTAACAGGGAGACAGAAATCATAACACATCCACCACTGTGTACTGTGGACAGTGACGCTGTACGCGTTTCGTTTTTGATTTTGCTGTAGTGCGAATGATTTTTAGGGTAAGTTTGCTGTACATTTAGAGACAAGAATACCGATTTTTTTTTAGTGAAAGTTGCGAGACACATACCTCATACAATAACAGTAATTAAGAATTGTCTGATGACGAGATTGAAGACACGGGACCCGCTGTTGATTTTGGTACCGATCAATATCGACTCGATCCCTTGGCCAGGGCCCAGTACGAAAGCCTGAAGCTACCGCGCACGGTGGTCATGTTAGCCGGTCGCCCTGCTCACATGCCCGGTGGGTCTCTCCAATATTCACGATGCGCTTGATCACTCGCGAGTGAAATTCTCAACTCTCAAGAATCTAGGAATTGGTAAAAGTAAGACCCTCTGGAACTAGTCTGATCATTATTTCGGTATTGTTCAGGTTTAATCAACCAAATCTTTCAAAAATGATAACTCGCAGATATACAGGAAATGCCTAAAAATGCCATGATAGTCGGGCGGTAACAAAATAAAAATGTGAATTCTTGGATCACCCCCCCCCAATCTATCGCGGAGGTCTATACGGGCCTGTCGACGGTAACCTCCTTAGCCTTTCGTTGGCGCAAAGTAAACCATACATAGATATTCCGTAAACGTTCTTATTAATGTCGTAATAGCTTCCTAAGCATGATATTTAATGCTGGCGTTTTCCACAAATGACAATTGCTGAAATAAAATATCCACGGGTCATGGATATGATCCTTACGGTGTAAATCTCGCGAAAAAATATCGAATGGTCATGTTTATGATGCAGTCTTAGATTTATTTTCGGTATGACAATTTTGTGAGAATCAATTCCAAACAAGTACAACAACGGCAAAATTATGGCCGAAGGTCTTGAAATTAATAAGGGGTCCAACGAAAATAAATCTGAAAGAAAACAATCAGGTTTTATTTAAACCTTTTGAGAAACGGACCGACACTTTAGAATTAGGATACCATGATGATACATTTATTTATGACAATATTTATTCAAATCATGGTGAAAGACATTTTTACACACTGTAATATTTACAGCCAAACAAAGTTATTGTCAAATGGCGTTCAGCATTCGTGGCATTCGATCACAAATTTTAGTTCAGGTTATCCCTGAAGAAATCGACTGCCTGAAGTAAGTAATTTAGCAGAACTGTCTTCCAAGGCCGAGATCAAAATGTTATGCAATTATTGAAACTGCATGCCAAGTATAATGTTTTAGAATTTCATGTTGGTCATAGCATCCAGTGTAATTATACGGTTGCAAACAGTTTTGTGATACTTTAGGATATGCCTGTTTCTATCTGAATCTAATTTTCGGATTTGACTCAAGCTAATTCCGTTTCATGAAAGTCCGCAAATAACAAAGTACGCGAAATAAAAATATTGCAAATTGCTTACTGGTTAAATGGCCTTAAATGCATTTTCATGAACAAGGAGGGTTTGGCGTTGAGCGTTTACACACACTTTGTGTATTCGAATATCTTGCAGGTGCTTAATTTAAAATATGTGTTCAACTTTAGGTGACTGCCTTATTTCATTAAGCCAGGCTATAAAATGTTAAGCATAATCTTTGGTGCTGAAGCGGCTCTCGGATATTTCATACCTGTCTTTTTAACGATTTTACGTGAATTAGTGTTTGATGCTCGAAATATTTATGAACAGTACTTTCACCTATACCTGAAGCACAAACAAAAATCATGGGAATTATCATGGGCCTGCTAAAATGGGAAAACAAACTTTTTGGCCTCAACATTTATAATGTAATGGAAACATACCCCTTTCAGGTTTGTATACATGTACGCAGCTGACAAAATTAGGCTGTAAACATGACTAACGAGGGGATTACGACGGTCAAAATCCTCAAAATAAAGCCAGTCCATGTGGTCGGCAACGACTCGAGCGAATTCCATAAAAATTAATCGTGCTATTCGAAATTTATTTTGTGGGGAAATATATCTTTGCAGAATCCTGATGTTTTGAAGGGAATGGTTCATGAAAAAAAAATCCTATGGTATTCATGGGATACATGAGTCACTCACATTTACATAAAAGTATGTTTAATGTTTAGTGCTCTCATCCTCCATGCATAATTCTGTCCCTCTAATTTCCCCTCTCCCGTAATTTCTTCAAACTCCTCTTTTCTCTCCCATCTATCACCTTACTATATTTTCCCCTATCGCCTGACTCTCTATCCCTCTCTTCCTTATTTCTTTCTTTTTTCCTATAATACTCATCTCTATCTCTCCATATAATTTGTTTTTCTTTCCCCTCTTTCCCCCTTTAGTTTTTTTCTGTCTGTCTCTTCTGTTTTTTTCTTTCTGTCCCCCTCTCCCCACCCTTTCATTCCAACTTTCTAGCTTACCCGTCCTTTCCTCATTTTTGTACTTTGTAGCAGAACCTTTCTTTATGGCTTGAAGTATCTGCATTAGAGGGAGTCCCTCTAATGCAGGAGCGTAAAATCATGCACTCAATATACATGAGATTAGAACTGGTGTAGAGTTAAGTATTACATTATGTAAATATCCACTTCGAAAACATGATAATGCCTGGCCTCTTTGCCTCCAGAAACAAGTTGCGTCATGTCAAACATCAATACAATGTGTACATTATTGTTGAGAAGGATCTTTAATGGCTCAGAATGGCTGTAAATTTTGTACTCATTGAACTGACATCCTTAATGCGTGTGTAGTGTATTTGGATTTGAGCTCGAGACCTCTGGTTTTGCGTACAATTGATCTTACCATCTGAGCTATCCGGCCATCAGAAGTTAGCATCCCTAAATAGTCAACTAGTCTTTTCCGGGATGGAGGCCCAAGTCAAATACAAATGGACCATTAACGGCAATAATCTAAAGGGATCACACTGCGAACTTTTGAACAAAATGAAAAATTGGCAAAATAAACTTTAACTGGACCGCTCAGAAGACCCCTTTTTCAATTCCAGGGCCAGTCAAAGGTTTCTTTGTTAATGTTTCAATTAGTTAAAAGTAGGCCTACCCTGTCAGTTTTCTATTTGTTGTTTGGTTTACTTAATTTTGTTACAAATTTAATGTAATATACAAACTTGATGCAAATTGCATACTGTCAATGAATAAAATCGTGAGATGTAAACCAAACTCGTTTTCCAGTTTTCAAAGAAACTAGGAATAACAACTCTTTTTATGTGAGTGATTCCTTGGTGCATCATATTTTTCTAATTCTCTCTTATTTAATAAAAACAATGATGCAAACACAATAGACAGACACGCAGGTCTGTCTATTGATATGTTTTCTATTTCAAACCTAAGCCCTCAGCCTATTCCCCAACACATCCGTAATTCAAATTAACTTCATCAGTGCCTTCTCTTTGTATTTGCATTTTAATGATTTGTTGACTGACATCTCGATTCGGTGAGTTTGTCTTTTCGACGCTCGTTCGGATGACGTTGTAATGTTATCGCTTAGTCTCTGCTGCTCTTAGCTTCTCCTTCATTTGCAGATAATATAGTGGCTTCATTCCTATTGATACGATTCGTAGGCCCTATACGAATATCTGAGTCGGGCTGGGGCTTCGCTTAATATAGTAGTACATGTACGTTCTGGAAAATCATACTCCATTTTTTTCTAGCATGTTCATTATTTTCTTCCACATTTGTATAGCTTTTTCTCAAATAAAATTTACTTTTATTGGGCCTGCTAGCATAGTCCAAAAAAACCTCAAATGGGCAGAGATAAAATAATTTGGCGCGTAGCTAGGGAGTGCAACAGATTTGCAGTAGGTCGAGACTCATGCAATAAGGTTTAAGCACTTCGGGGATCACACCAAATGAATGCAACTTTGTAATATTTTGACTATTTCTTTCAACTGTTTCTTTTTCAATTTATCTTAAATATGAGCTAAAATGAATGATAGATAGATATTCTATATAAGATGGACTGACATAGATAACATGTCATCCTGATGGAAAGGTTCGGTTTGCTTTATTCCTGCCTACATATACAAATGGTGAGGTTTTGTTGCCTATGGTTTGTGGCATAAAAGCGGGTACTAATGGTACACACACTATAGCCCCACATTACTGTAAATATTTACTTGCACTATAACTGTTCGCTATTTTGCTATGGCCATAAAATTTGTAATTATATAGTTGGGTGCTGCTGATTCCATTCGACTGTTTACTTTGGTCCTACTCAAAGTCATCTTTAGACCTCAGATTGGGCAGAGTGGAATGCAGTTAAAAGGATTGTTTCGTGATCAGTTTACGCGCAAAGCTTGTCACTGTCTCTCTTTGTATGACTAGAAATCCCTTACCCCAACAGCGTCTGTTCCTATGGTTACGGAGTCCACACAACGGTACACTTTCTCGCAACACCCTCAATTTCCTCTATTTCTCCTTCCCCTCTTTTTCTCGCTCTCAACCCATTGCTATTTCTTTTCCAGTCGGACCCATCGTTGTCTCCCTCTCTGTACCTCTCCTCCTCCATTCACTGTCTCTATCTTGCTTTCTATCCCCAACTCTCAATACAATACTCTCCTTTCTTTCTCCACTCCTCTCAGCCATTGTCTCTCCTCTCTCTTGGGGAGGAGAGGGAGGAGTGTGAAGGAGAGGGAGTCCAGGGTTCTATCTTCGTTACTATTTTCATGAGTATGTTTCAACTAAGAAGGTAATTACTGGGTCTCAGGGAAAAAACTTGCAGATAAATCCTTACAGAGGGTGACGCGATGATTGCAAGGATATCAAGCAATGTCGGTGCAGTTATCGTGCAGTCTTTGCATTTCCCTTCACGAAAATCTTGCGGCTGAACAAGTGGGCCTTCCGTTCACAGACAGCGTGGATATAGTGTGAACACCCTGAATGCGCAGTACTTTTATCCAGCAACACCCTGCATTTAGAAAGTCTGTGTACAACAGTACTCCGTAATTCTGCTCGTGTTTGCTGCCAAAAAATAGTTGCCAATGTGCACGACCATGGTGCACGACCATGGTGCGGTCGTCTTAGGGTAGCTACGAAATGGAATGCGATTTCAAGAGTAACGAGCGTCCACATTCTTATAACTGTTCAAGGGCCCTAAGGATGATTACAATGCTACAATCTCCGCCATTTCTTGGTCCCAAATATCAATGTACGGGCTACGGGCTTCGATTTACATGTATTATAAAATGTGTCACACGTATTCGCCCAAAACAAACCGTATAGAGGCCGAGGTACCCGTGAATCCGTATAGTGAAATCGTACATCCACCTCCAATAGCCTGTATGCCTGCGCATGGAAGCCGCAAGAGGAACTACGGGAAACCTACGGACACATAGGGAAGGAATTTTATAAAAGGCATGGGTGTGACCTTAACAGGAAGTGACATTTGACTTGGACAGCATATTGTCGTCTCCTGCAGGAGTCAAGGCTTTGGTTTAACCGGCATTATTCGCTCTTATGTCTTGATTTACAGCAGGAATGGTCTGCTGGATGGGTCAGGAGCCAGACCCCAGCATGCACGGTCGTTACCGTTGGGTGATCCC
The DNA here is from genome assembly GCA_949987565.1 of Luidia sarsii. Lineage (NCBI taxonomy): Eukaryota > Metazoa > Echinodermata > Asteroidea > Paxillosida > Luidiidae > Luidia > Luidia sarsii. The sequence goes on from OX465112.1 coordinate 9,369,829, forward strand.
GGAACCAGACCCCTGCAAATGCACCGAGGTTCGTCAGGGGGGACTCAATACCAAAGCACCCTGTAGATCTTTCAACGTGACCTACTACGATTCCTTCTTTCAAGCCAGCGACCCGCAGGAAATTCGCCGACTTCTGAAATGCCCCGGTAAGTTTCCAATTTGTGAAAAGGGAAATTTATGCAGACACAACATCTGTTGGCAAAAATTATTTGTCTGTGAAATGTGTGAGTGAGAATGTATTCAAAGATGTCTTGCTATGCCTAGTTTGCAGTAAGCACAGTGAACTCAGTGTTTTGCTTTGCTCGATTACATACTGGGAAGGAAGATAAAAGACCGAGAAAAAATAGTAAAATACCCATACTATGTATTTACTTATTTGGATAAGTTATCTGCCTTAAACAACAGGAGTCTTTGGGTTTCTATCCCGCCCGAGCTACCGAGGTTTTTTTTCTTCGAAAGAGCAATATGGCAAAGCGATGAAAATAAGCAAATGAAAAAAAAGGCATGATCCTATCACTTTATTTTGCATTTGAATAAAAAGTGTGAGGTCAAATGATTTTACAGACAAAAAAAACAATGCCTGATTATACTAACTTTTCTGAAGACCAACGACATTACAGTCAACGTTAACGATACCTGGTACTACCAAAATGGTTACAAATTGCTAACTGTCTTCTCTTTTCTATCCCTCACCCTTTCCCCATTCTCTGCCCTGTCGTTTAATCTACTCGGGGTCGTCTACTATACATCCTCCTTAATTCCTTTTCCACCACCGGTATTTCACTGGCACTCCACCTTCTTATCCGGGTTTGTTCTTGACATGCTGTCTTTCAGAAAGGTTCTGCTAGGGTCGCATTGTCGGCCCTCATTTTTTGTAATGAGTTATAATTACTCCTTCTTTCGTAGATCCGTGTACCTCTGCACCTTGTCAGAACGGAGGCAACTGCACGCTGATCGGGGATGGTCTGACCTATACTTGTAGCTGTCCTGTGGGTTTCACCGGCACCAACTGCAACATCACTGGTACGTATCATCAGAAGAATGGCTCTAATCCATGTCAGTTATGCAGACACCTGCTCCACTCTCTCCCTTACCTTCCTTTCCTTCATCGCTCACTCTCTCTATCTTTCTACCCCTTTCTCCGTCCCTCTCTAAAATTAGCCCAGTATATGATACCCCTTAATGTATTGTTTTGTATTAATTTATACCTTCGGTCCAGTCCCTGTCTTCTGTTTTGTGTCACTTAGAAATACCTTATGATAGTTTTATTTAGCATGTATAAAGCCTGGTCTTTACTGCCTTGCTCCACTTCCCTGTCAAGGAACCCCTTGTCAGCTCGCCCTTCCTAATCTTCCTGATCTTCAGCTCAAGCTCCCCGTAACCTTTCCTTGTTAGTAACTTCGTCTTTCCATAAATTCTTTGATAATATATTCACCCATTTTCCATCAAATATGTTAATATCTGGTTCAATTTTCAATGTTACGTTGTAAAGACATTTCGGTTTCGCAAGCTTACTACTACTTAATCACTCAATGTCTCTGATTCTATATCTTGAAACCTAGTCCCAGTAACAAGCCTGAATTGGGACAATCGTAGAGTTGTCCAGCGCTTTTACATTATGTTTTTGGAAGACAGTTTTCAGGGTAACCTGTCTTAGGCTGAGCCATCTCATAGATGTGAAATCTGCTTATTCACGACAATTAACGCTTTTTACGACGAGGTTGCCAGCAGGTACGGTAGTTCCACTTTATTTGAAATTAAATACTTGGTATTTAAATACGATATAAACTCAATAATCATTCCAGGAAAAATGGTTGGCAATAATATTTTCGCTAAAGAGGTAGCACAATGATTGGTGGGTTTTCCATGAAACCATACGAAACTGGTCCCTCCTCTAAACTACAACTCAGTTACATTTGATAAAAGCCTTCTAATTTTATAGGTCGAAATTATGGCTGCCCCCTTCCGGTTTGTTTGGTCATTTCCTTTGTGACTGGTCCTGCTAGGCAAGGCTCGAATTACCAGTCTTTTTTTTCTTTTTTTTGATTTATGAACACATTTTGTAGTTAATCGTTCTCTCGTAGATCTTTGTACCTCTGCACCTTGTCAGAATGGAGGCAACTGCACACTGACTGTGGATGGCCTGGCTTATAACTGTAGCTGTCCGATGGGTTTCATCGGCACCACCTGCAACATCTCTGGTTTGTATTATCCGAATTTGGTTATGATACATGTCAGTTATGAAGATGGGTGTTCCCCTCTCTCCATCCCCTTTCTTCCCACTCTCAACCACTTTCTCTTCCTCTCCCTTCCCCGTCCCTCTCCCCTCCCGCTACCACTCAATCTCTATCTTCCCGGCCTCTATCTTTATCTTGTCTCATTGTACACGCCACTGCTCCTCTCTTGCTTAGATAACCCAGTTATTATGTAATTTAATGTATTGTTTGTGTAGGGTCTTGCCGGTCGTTGGCTTGTGTTTGTGTGTCATTAATGCCCGATGGTAGCTCGCTTGAATAGATTAAAAGCCTGTTTATTAATGCCTTGCTCCACTTGACAATCCACTACAAAGAACCCCTATATACGGGGGGCGGTTCTTGAACTCATCATTTCTTGCACGTCCTACACGTGTTCCGTTGTGGCAGACTGTTCGTTGGTTAGTGCCTGTGAGCAGTTCTTGCGTGGGCGAAAAGCAATAATTTTCTGTCTTTTATTACCCGACACAGACCCGTGTGTCTCCGACGTATGTGACGCACCTAAAAACGTCTGTCGTGCGAATGCAGCCGGGGACTTAACATGCGAGTGCCCGGAAGGACTGACTGGGGACGATTGCCAGGATCGAGGTCAGTAAAGTTGACTTAAGTGTGAATTCCAAATAGGGGCGTGCGAGTAGCTCCATTGGCCGAATCAACCACGCGCCGTTCCTGACACAGCTGGAGCTTAAGGTCGGTTTGGGTTAACCCGGATCGAACCGATGAAGCTGATCGAACGCGCCATGGCGAAAATACTTCCTTTTTATAGTGTCGTGCCAAGCGCATCACCAGCACGGAGACCAGCGTATATACCTACAGTACATCAGTCCTAAATCTGTTCATTAATCTGTGTGTATTTTGTTTCCAAGTGTCATGCCGAGCAATTGCACCAGCACGGAGACCAGCGTATATTATACTCACAGTACATCAGTCCTAAATCTGTTCATTAATCTATCTGTATTATTTTGTTTCCAAGTGTCATGCCGAGCGTATCACCGATATGGAGACCGAGACAGGAGCGATAAATACATCAGTCCTGCATGTGGACATAAGGAGGAAAAAGTCTGTGAGTACAAAACCTAGGTCTAAAAGACTCTGACCGATTTACTTATGCCAATAACTACAGTAGTGGAATCACATGGTCTATTCTGGTCTCTTACTGAACTTTGTTGCATCAATGGTATTGTTACAAGACTAGGATTCATAATCCGGATAATCGATCAACTGGTCTATGTTTTCACGTGGTGGTGAATCATTTACGAAAATATTCATTATTTGTAACTAAAAATAACTCAATCTAGAAATCACTTCATGTCGTCATTTTTATAGATCATTGTATTACAAGAAATGTTGATACTACTATAAAAAAGAACGATTTAATTCATAGGTCTGTGTGAAAAGGTTTTTCCTACAACGAGTTAACTAAATAAGGAATAGTTCAATGAAGAATGTGATCGTCAATACAGAATAAAATTAAGCGCAAATGACCAGCTCGAATGGTACTTTTCAACTTCTGCTGAAATTACGAGCTAAAAAGCAGGATCCACTCTGTGATCCCCCAACAAGTTGTACTGTTTGCATTTATCTGAACATGTGGGTGAAATATCCGACAGGTAATGTCTAAAAGCTTCTTACCGGCACCACACCCCAGCAAAATTTTACTTGGGTAGGCCACCACCTAAGGACTGGATAGCTCAGCTGGATAGGGAGCCGGATTCATTACACACGCCTTTGAGGCTGAGATCCCGGACTAGTCGAAAACTAATTTACTGGCTCTTCAATTGACCGATGAAATTATCAGACTGTCTCCATTTTTGTGAACTAATGTAACGAAACTGTTTCCCCTACTCTAGTTTGCGACAACCTCTCGTCCGGTGGTGGATGGATGTGGTAAGTCCAGGATTTATTTACCGTAGTCACTGTGGTAAAAAAACACCGTTTCATTCACAAGTTTCCCCGGTGCAGACGGGCTGCGTGTTTTAGGTACAAATTGGCTCTATGACTCCAGTCTGTTTAGCAGCTTCCCCTCTCTTATCCATTTAATAAGAGACGATGACGTTCACACGGACTATGTATATAAAGCTCAAAAAATTACCTTTTTGTCGCACAGCACCACATGGTTTGCATGGTGGAAAAAACAACTAAGTGGCAGTTTTGCGGTGACACCATGTAGCGCTTCTCTTTCAAGAAGGAGTGTGGCCGGAGAGGTTGGGCTTCGCTGGGGACGTAGTTGTCCACTAACCACAAACTGATGCCTGCACTATTGCTATAGGGAACGCCTCTCCCAGGACCACATACTGCAGGAACGTACAAATCTCACTCCGGACCCGATCCACGACCTTCCCAAATTCTGCGTCTCTTCTTCCAGCTTCCGGTGGAGACAAGAATTATTCGAACTTTCAGAAGGACCATCCATGGGACCCCCTATATCCCCGGGTTTGCTGGGATCAGTCACGGAGGAGTTTGAGCAGACTGCCATCGCCACAGCGGATTTCCATCCGCGAGTCTGGTTGCGCTACGTGAGAGAAACATTCGTTGTCTTGCAGCACGGCCTAGGACAAGGTCTAGCTATTCCTTGATCACTTCAACGGGCTGTATAGCCGCATCCAGTTCCGCCATGGATCAGGAAAAAAAATGGCAGCATCATTTTCCTGGACGTAGAGGTGTCCAGGCAGGACATGTCGACAATGGGTCTACCACTCGGCGAGTCTACCACAAGCCCACCCACACAAACTGCTACCTCCAGAGCCGTTATTTCCTGCACCACAGCATCGGACGTTATGTGAACGACACACTTGTTAGTCATGACTATAGAATCTGAAAGTGAAACCATCTACAGTAGGAGATTCATCACATCAAGGCAGCCCTGCTGAGTAATGGCTACTCTGGACGCCAGATCAAGACACAATTAGAACCCAGGCCGTGACCAAAGGGTCCCCTCTGCCAAAGGTCAACCTGGCAGGGCAACTCCTTCTGTCACAATCCCCTACTTGTGCAGGAACAAACACAACGTCAAAGTTCCGACACAGCGCCCAACAAGATCCGGAACCATACACAGACCCACCCACCCTTGCACGCGTATACTTGTGGGGTTTCCCCTAAAATTATGTTCTTGTGTACTAAAAAAATAAAAAAACTCCCAGAAAAGCCTAATTCAAATCGCTCCTTTTCAAACCAGAATCACTTTCCCAGGCTGAAATTTCTAGCGAACGTCCCTTATTATAATATAGTTCTATTTGCGACGGATAAACATACCTCGGAAATTCCTCCTTTTTGAGTTAATTCCAAATAACCAGCTTCGTGAAAACCTCATGGGTACCAAAAAGTACCCCACAAGGAGCGGTCCATTGTTCTGAGTACCCACCCATTGTTCCGGTACCCCCACCTTATGTAAGCCCACATGACAGACATGATCCGGCTTCCAGACCTGGTGTTTACAAGATCCCTTGTGAATGCGGTAAAGTGTACGTGGGAGTGAGTGGTCGGTACTTCCCCATCAGACTTAGCGAACATAAAAACCCATAGCAGCAAGTGAGAATACGACGGGTCTGGAATCTTCAAGCACTCGCATGAGAAGGACCATGTCATCCGGTGGGGCCGACAGTGCTAAACTCATCACCAGCATCGAGAGGTGGCACCCTCGTCGAGTGAGAGAGGCTATCGAGATCTTCAAACATAACACAGTTAGTACCACCAGACATCGGAGTCCACATTAGTAACATCTGGCGACCGCTTCTGTCTAATGGGTCCTAATACACACCGACAACTCGACAGCATCCAGCACCCACTCTCACACGGACACACTCCAGTCAACTTCCTCTTGAAGCCCCACTGGTCACGCTGGCGGGTAGATCCTGAACGCTCCAGTGGTCGCACTGGGCGGGAAAGATTCTCCACACACAAGCGCTTTCACCAGTAATATCTACACCGATGATAGTTGGAATGGACGACGAGTACACACTACCCAAAACATTGAGTTACCAGCACTTTTCAGAGCCACACTCCCTAAAAAGTGCTACATGGTGTCACCTCAAACCTTTCAATTACATGAACATAGTTTCATCATCATCATCCGTATTATAATCTGAATCAACTCTCTTTATTAGACATATATGATAATGTATTTCTTTTTAAGCATGCCTTGTCCAAAACCACATTAAATTCATACATCCCCTAAGCATACGATTATTATAGATGAAATTAATAAAACTGACCGGACTTTTCCCTGTTTTCTTTAGGCTTTACGGATATTGCAAGCATTGCTGGGCTGACGTGTGCCGCCCTGAGGCCCCTTCAGTAATCAGCTGCCCAGACCAGGGCATGCCAGTCACCGGTTTCGCTGTGAGTGATAAGGCGGGGTTTGTCCCTACCAACCAGTCTGGCTGGATTCTGGACGAAACTGTCTGCACCTCATTGACAGCACACGTTGAGTTGATCACTGAGCTGGCCGGTTGTAAACAACTGTCTGCAGGCAGCAATCTAACCGCATACAGTAAGAAACACATGGTATATTTCTGCCCTCGTTATGCATCACCCGCATTCAACCCCGCTGGAGGATTAAGTCCAATCAAACATGAACAAGATTCCAATATGGGGAAGTTAATCAAAGTCGCATGATATGTCGTGTTACCGATAGCGACGTTTGGGTTGCAAGGACTATTCTTCCTCGTGCAACTGTAGACTGTGTTGCGATGTCCTTGCATATATGCGTTGGTGGCCGGCGTCCGTGCTCACTGGTCCGTGCTGGAGTGCGGACGTCGGAGAAGTGACACGGTCCGCCGTTGCCGCGAGGATCCGTTGTCTTCCGTTGGTCCTGTCCTCTACTCGGCGGGGATCGTGCTGACGGAGAGTGAGGAGTTAGATCCAGCGATGCTGCTGTCAAGGTTGAGATTGCTGTGTACGCATGCAGGCGGATGTGGATATCCTCTTTGATACGCCTGGTGTACCAGTGCTGATTCTGACCCATGTACAAAAATACATCCAATGGTCTGTGTGTTGGTTTGTGGTACATAATTATTGCTGGTCAGCCTGCCGCCAGCCTTTTGATGGACCAGTGATGCAAGGAAGGCGATGGTGTTGTTCTCCTCAACTTGTCCGGTGAACTGCCTGCTGGGCTGACGGGTGTTTAGGTGAGCAAGCGGATTCTTGGTCCGGTCATCACGCGGTGTAACAACAAACGTGTCGTCGTCATACCACTTCCCGCAGAGGGATAGCAGTCGAGTGGAAGCTCAACATGGCTTTGATCCTGGAGAGCCTCCATGAACACATTGGCGATGACCGCTGATACCAGACTGACCATAGCTGCGATGTTGTCCGACGATGGCGCCCTGGTGAAAGAAGCACGTGGATCGTCAGACGAAATCCAGGAGACCTGCTACCTGGTTGGGGAGAGGCTGGTCCGATCCGGGTCGAACGAAATCACACACGAGACAATGGACCTCGTGTTTCCTTGGTTTGTTGCCAAGTAGATCACAATGTCCGTGGCAGGGACATGACCATGGGAAACGGTGAAGTTAAGACCCTTCCTGAGTAGCGACCTCTCGGTGGGGGGGGGGGTGTTCTTGTGGAGAGGTTCATCATACACTGAGATGTGTCGGCCGTTGACTCCGTAATTAGGGCTTGGTCCGAAACCCACGTGGCGAAACGTCGATACCAGCAACACGACATCGCGTGCCTTTGATTAACTCTCTCCCTCTCAACCGCCGCTTTGAATAGCTCAATAAGGATTTGTCCTATACTCGACGTATATTTGCCACTGCGTGTTCAGTTGCCATCCCGAATGCACGCTGGAAAGACTACAGGCACCTTGGTTGGGACTCAACCCTAACGCTTGCATTGTATACTGCATTAGTCCTAACCACTTGACCACCGAGCTGGAAAAAGTCATGCGGTTGATACCATTCGGTGTAGCTGTTCATCGAATCCATGAATATACGTTTTCAGGTCAAGGGTCATTTTAATTCAACGAAGGATATATTATCCTATTCAAATTCAATGAACCGAAATGTAAATAACGCCATGTTTGCTTGAAAAGTGATACCATTTGGCATATTTGTCTTCTTCTGTAGAAAAAATGTTGGCCCAAATAATATTTGTGCGATCCGACTCTGTGATAGGCCTATAAATTGATTCGTTATAGTTTTGTTTTCATACCCTAACCGTTTCATCACATCGCGAGATACTACGAGTTTATCAACAAGTTCCCCTCTTTCACGATCCATGCACGTTCTCTTATTCCCTTCTCCATTCAGATGTGCTGGTTGAAGGACAATGTGATCTCGGATATGCCGGTACTGGATGTGATCAGGAGACTGATGGGACTGTCCAGGCTGAGATTGGCGTTCGGTTTGACACTGATTGGGGCACCTTCGAACTTGCTTGCTACACCGACGGGGCACGTGTTCGTGTCGAAACATGGTGGGTGCACTTGACATTTTAAACTTAGCATAATTATTCTTATTTTTAATTGATCACGGATCACAAAATCCGCTGGGCCGAGTCTAATAATTTCATCGTGGATCTGGTGCAGTAATTAAGCGATCACGTTATACCAGCTCTCGAGATTTGTTTTCATTTACATTTTGAATATTAATTGGGCTAAGATATCAAAATCCATGTGTCGAATAAAATGAAAATTAAACACTTGTATTGCTCTACTTTATCAGTGACATTTCTTGAAAAATTGCACGTTCGAAACGAATCTTTATGCCTGCCAGTAACATCATATAATTTACACGCATACAAAGTGTTCATGTACATTACATGCCAGCACGAAACTAATTTAGACCACATAAATTATACACTATTTTCGTCTTTTCAGGCCGACCAGGGAGAGAGGCGAAAGGTCAGTCTCGATTAGAAACTAGGACACCATGGAACCTTGCTGCTAGGAGTCATGCACACATTCATATTCCATACCTTGGATAAAACATGTATGAAGACAATGCAACTTTAGATTACTGCCGTGGGTGAAAAAAAATACATTATTAGGGGGAATTTTTCATTGGTAGCTCAATTTGTAGTCAAGGCAATGGTGTCCGTCACAGGGTTCCCATACCGTAACGGGTTAAGGGCGCTCACCGCACTGTCGTTGGTTCCACGAGTCGGCTGTAGTACAGTGTACAATGAAGCACAGGGTTTTACTCCATGGGATTAACAATGAAACCGGATACAGGCGAATATAATGGTGCAAAAGGGTTTCATACAGGGCACACCAGCTAGAACTGGGGTGTCAAACCAACGGTTCACCAAAAGGTTACAGCATATGTACAAGTACCATGAACAAACTTCGTAACGATTCAGTCTTCGATAGTTGACAACGTGACTAACTGCATTTCTGGATTAACATGAGTTCGGAAACCAGCGAAACTAGTATAATGGCATGCTGCATGTTTTATGCAGGGCACCAGTGGGGGATAACATACTGGCGTCTAGCTAAAAATATCACATGATGTACGGACTTTATTGAAAACGTTGTAGGGAGTAACTACTAGCGCATGTTTGGCTATGTTTGATTTACATGAACTTGAGTTTTTCTAATTTTCATTAATTTTATGAATAGTTTAAACAATGGTAATTGTCTTAAATCAAACTGTAGAAACAACTAGGGGAGTAGATCAGCAGCATTTCACCGTGACCTGCCACATGCAATCCAGTTTTGTTGAATCAAAATTGTCAATCACAAAACCATTCAAGCGAACAAATATATTGTTAAACAGTTGAGAAAGGCCCAATTGCCATCGATCTTGTAATTCATATTTTTGAATACTAATGATCTAAGGCACGGTGATTTCAGAATAACTGTAAGAGTAACAAGTATTCCCATTTATGCACACACTATTGTTCAGAAGTCGTGGTAATGATACACGTGTACATAGATTAGAGGTGTAGCTATATACAGAGCTGCTCGTTGTGAATACACTTTGATAGCATTTTATTCCAGCTTGCAACAAACAACCAAACAATGTGGCCGCTATGTCTTTTGACTGATATGATTATAAATAAACTATAGGTTCTCGCTTGTGAGAGTGCCGAATGGTTCCCGTTACTTTATATATCTCAGTACAAAGCAGGCATACATTTGCTTTCAATTTTCGTGGCCTGTTGGCGGTCTGCCATGTCCCAGATCAAAATAAAATGCGAGTAATGCCCAAATGGCAGGTACTGGCGTATTTTGACAATGAGCTATTCAGTTTGTATAGAAATCCTAATTCGTGTGTAATGAAGGGAGCTACCTTAGACCATAGGGCGTGTTGTGTCATGAGTAATTAATTATAAAAATTGAATTAATATTATCTTTTATCTTTTTTGAGAATTTAAGGTTTAATCTGTTATTGTATTGTAAGTAATTTACACAGATACACTGAATTGATATTAGACTTGATATTAACCATTTTACATGTACTTATGAACATACGTGAGTTTAAGCAAAGAAATGACTTGTTTGAAAGGTTTGAGTTTTGAGAAATGTCCTGGTAGGATTGGAACGTGATGCCTATGAAACCTCTAAGTGTAAATGTTATAACTCACCGAGGCTCGAATACTCCATGTTCATATTCAGGACGACAACATTTGACGTACTAGTGTAATGTCCATTTTAAAATTGATGTTGACGATAAGGCTGGTCAGGGTTTAGGTTCATAGAGCCTTTTAAGCAAAGCTGCTAAAACATGAAAGGCATTGGTGAATGATATCAAATTGGAGTAACACCCGTTAATCGAATGCAAATTTAGTCAAACGCAGAACACATATTTTGAAATAGGGTTGATATCTTCTTTTAACCAAGAAAGGTGGTCATGGGTAGCAGGTTTTTTTTTATTGCACAGGTCTATGCAAACAATTGGGTCTTGATCTGGGTCAAGTATAATGAAGAGCAAATAAGGGAAACAGGTTATCACAGATACAAAGGCTATTCCAAATGGCAGTTACTGGCGTATTTTGACAATAAACTATTCGGTTTGTATAGAAATCCTAATTCGTGTGTAGTGATGGGCGCTACCTTAGACCATAGGGCGTGTTATGTTATGAGTAATTAATTATAAAAATTGAATTAATATTATCTTTTATCTTTTTTGAGATTTTAAGGTTCGATCTGTTATTGTATTGTAAGTAATTTACACAGATACACTGAATTGATATTATACTTGATATTACCCATTTTACATGTACTCATGAACATACGTGTGTTTAAGCAAAGTAATGACTTGTTTGAAAGGTTTGAGTTTTGAGAAAGGTCCTGGTAGGATTGGAACGTGATGCCTATGAAACCTCTCACTGTAAATGTTATAACTCACTGAGGCTCGAATACTCCATGTTCATATTCAGGATGACAACATTTGACGTATATTGTAATGTCCATTTTTAAAATTGATGTTGACGAAAAGGCTGGTCAGGGTTTAGGTTCATAGAGCCTTTTAAGCAATGAAAGCTGCTAAAACATGAAAGGCATTGGTGAAACAGCACTATGCACATTAAATTGATCATTTCTCCCTCATAATGTGCCTCAACACAGCAACAGAAAAGTCATGCTGATTGAGCATATTCAGGGATCAAATTTTGCCCCCCAAAAATACCGGACAACAGGCTTAGTCACTGAAGAATCTTACTAGACTTCAACCTCACTACCCTAGTGTCCCACGAGTTCAGCGCTTGGCAAGTTTGATACAAGTGTAATATGGCATTATGCATGCTTGTGCACTAACATGTGACATGGCAGGGACAGAAGTTCATTTCATTCAAGCACAGTGAGAGAAGGCCATATTTTTTCTTTCAAAGAAGGTCATACAAATAAATTCATGAAACTGAACTTTGCAATTTTAATCAGTTATGATTTTATGGTTTGCATAGTGGAAGCACATTAGGACAAAGTGGAGAGCTTGCGGTGACACCATGTACATAGGACATCTCCATTGAGATGTTGAGATGGAGTATATGGTTCTGAAAAGAGCCGCAACCTGAAAGTTTCTGGCACAGGCAGTGTGTTCAATGTTCTCTGCCCATTGTCAGGAGACTGTAGGATGTCAACTATCATTGGTGCTTATATTTCTGTGTGGAGAGCATTGGAGCGTGGAGGAAATTCCCGACCTGCATGATCACTGGAGCATGTGGGAGGTTCCACTCATTGAACCAAGCCTGGAGGTGGGAGTTCACTGGAGTGTGTCACTGGGAGAGTGCAGGTGTATGGGAAACTCAGGAGGCCGACTTAAGTCTTGGGGGAAGAGGGATAAGTCACATCTGGATCAGTCACATCTCTTGCATTGGTGGTCTGTACAATGCCTGATGCCTGCCAGTCTTTGCCCTTTGCCATCAGTTGAATCCCACTGCCAAGTGCCTACATTGTGCAGCGGGCAGTCAGCCTCAGTCCCACTTGGATCTCTTGACCTGCATTTCTCTCGTGCCATCGGGCCGGTACTCCTCATACAGGCCTTCCCTCTTGTTCTCACTGACTGCATTCAGGTAAGCGACGTACGCAACACAGCCGGTGAGTGCGACCAGGCCAAACCCCATGACGTACTTGTTCTGTTAGTGGGAGGAGAACAAAAATTAGCATCAAAGCGTGATGAATTCAACAAACATGGATCATGGTATGGTCCAAAGGGATAAAATGCAAGACACAAAACAACGATCGATGGCAAAAATGGAACACCATAACTAAGTTCTTGTAAGATGTGACTCTGTCACTCCGTCGTTTAAAATGCCTATAGATGAGTCATAATGCACTGTATAAATATGCACTGTACAAATACACTAAGTTAAGTGGTTCCACTAAATTGTCACATGGTGTAATGTAAGTTACACTGAGTAAGTATTATTATTACTACATTATTAGTCCGAGTAACTTCGACCCTTACAATCGCCTTTTTTTTTAAAGGGCGATAGTAAGTAAGGCCGGGTCCAAGTTAATCGGACTATAGTATTACTATTAAGTATTAGTACTAGTAGTAATACTATAGTACTAGTACTAGTAGTAGTAGTACAGTACTTAGTACTACTGTTGTAATCAAATCATATATCCAAGCTGTCTGAAAACAAGCAAACCTCAGTTCGTTAATGAATATATTTCCATATTGAGATTTGTTTCCGTGCTCGGATGTTTAAAAAGGACCGGTTGCAGACCTAATTACTCTGACTGTGATATTTAGTAAATAATCGAATTCTGCACTACTCACTTGACGAGCGAAGAGTTCAAAGTTGACGGCTCTGAAGAGACTCGTGGTACGGACACCTCTGAGCCCATCCTGGCCACTTGAGCCAGGTTTTTTAGAGGTTTGTTTCTCACTATCTGACATTTATTTAGCGGTGCACAGGTGCACAGCTACGTGCAAAAAGAATGGCTAAGCCTTTCGACGAACTGCAGCAAAACTGGCACGGGAAAATTCAGGCAGTAACTGTTTCGGTGACTCGCATTCTGCAAAACTTATACTGCTTTACAAAAATGCTGTATATATCAAGTCCAAAAAGATTCTACAGCAATAAGAAGAAACGACACAAAAAGGCAAACAAGTCATAAAAGTCAATGCAAACGGGTTGCAACCTCCATGAATTAAAACTAAAGTTGTGCAGACGACATCGGACCGACCAGGAATCGGGTGGAGGAGAAAGTTCATATGAATTCTCGCGGGAATTGGAAGTTAGTTGCAGGGTTTCAAAGTAACGCTGTATGCCTCAGGAATAAAACAAAAACACCTTTAGTCATTTTAAGAAATTAAAATTAAAGCTTAGATATGATTTTTTTCGGTTTTATGAATTTTTAAAAACAAAATTCATCTTCCAATAAACAAGTAACATAGTATCTTCCAATAAACGAGATTACGTATAAACCCAATGGACGAGATTTAGTTTCAAGATGGCTGCGCCCACGAAGAAACGTAAAACTGCACAGGAGAGTGGGAAACATTCTGAGTTGCCGAAAATAAAGTATCCCGATACGATTATATTCATTGTTGAGAGGAGGATTCAGCGGCTCCGAATCGTGCACATGAAGAATCTCGCAAGGAAAAAGGGATTCGCGATATCTGATACATTGGAGTGAGCTGTGATCCCAATCTATCTCTGAGTCTGACTCTGACTCTGTCTGGGTGTTATGTGTTACGCAGTGGCTGTTGTTTCGGCAGTCGTCCGTGTGGTTCCCTGACTAAATTGTATTTCGTCAGCATTGCAGGCTGGTTGAACCAGTCTATTAGCTGATAGTCTGGTTCCAAGAGCTAAACATCCTGACAAATACTGTGAAGTCAGGGAACCAAACGGACGACTGCCGTAACAACAGCCACTGCGTATTTCTTATTGTTAAGTTTACGTTACGTTGCCGAGCCGTGGTTCCACACTTACTGAGGCGACTGAGCACATTGTCAAACTGAACTCGCCCCCCCCCCTCCCTCCCCCTAGTCCGAGTAACTTGGACCCTTACAATGAGGAGGTCGCCTCAAAATAATAAAAAAAGAGGGCGATTGTAAGGGTCCAAGTTACTCGGACAACCCCCCCCCCCCCCACACGCACACCCACACTCACTCACCAGCTGTCCTCTAATTTGCTCTATATCTCACCCCAGCCACTCAACTTGCCTTCTGATTGATTGAACTTGGCAACCTCAGCTCGGAAAGATTTTGGTTTTTACCCTCACCATAAAATTATAAAAAAACTAAAACTAAAGTAAAACTAAAAAAAAATGGTGGAAAATAACTTTGACCCTAGTCCCACTTACTGGGCCGCTAGTAACTCCCCTTAACGAGTTTGGAGATTATCTGTCGCTAGTGCGACAGATAATCTCCAAACTCGTTTAAGGGGAGCTACTACTTACTAGTACTACTACTAGCGGCCCAGTAAGTGGGACTACTTTGACCCTTACAAATACAATCACATTTTTTTTAAGAGAGAGAGGGGGTTGGGCGATATGACCCACTCAAAAATACAAAAAATGTGATTGCAAGGGTCCAAGTTACTCAGACTAGGAAAAACCCTTGTCCGAGTAACTTGAACCCAACAAATCACCCTTTTTTTATCGAAATTTGAAATTTGGAGGGTCGGGTGACTGTAGTGTAGAGTGTAAGATCCAAGGAAACCAGAGTCCCAACCCTACTGAGTTTTGGTACTTACTGACCAAAATCGACTACCCATGGACTACCTGACCAAAAGCCACAGATTTACAGCCGAAAACACCCGTATACTGTAGCTGCCCTTAGTCAGTGGTGGTGGCAGTGTACCTCAGGCTATACCCGTAAACAGGGCCCAGATCCTTGGCCCTCTCTGACAGTGAGAGCTGAGGAGCTGTGCCCTCCGGCCCTGTTTACAGCCTCAGGCACTGCATCCCAGACCTATAGGCCCTACCCATTGACCGAGGCAATTGCCTCCTCGCTTGCATGTTTCTTATTATATTACACAGTTCAGTAGCTGAAGTACTGTTGCTAGTATTAGTAATATGCTAGTATTATGCATAAAATAAGCACACGGCAGAATGTCATACCTGAAAATGAAAAATGCTACATGATATTTTGTTATCAGCACGACCTTTCTCAAAGTCAAGGGCAGATTCTTTGCCCTTGAACTTAAGGACGAAATTCAAGGACTATCGACTATATAGTGTACTCAAGCATTGCTGTTACAGAGTTCCTGTTTAATTGTTTTCCCTTGAATTTAGTGAATCAGTCACCCATATTGTCTCGGAGTTGGAGACAGGAGACCAAGTCGCAGAGGTCCTGAAACTGGGTTTGCCGTCCCACGGAGAGGTCCCACCTGGTTCCCAGCTAAACAATGCCGAGATCGTTTCCACGGTCTGGTTCTGCTCATGCATGGAGGAAGGAAGGCCAGTCCCCGTCAAGCAGGAACACAGACTGAAGTCAGCAGCTAGTACAAAGGTTGGATAATGAAGGCACACCGGGATTGCAATAGGCAACATGTGCACAGATTAGCACCCCTGATTACTTTGCTGTTTTATTTAATTGGCCTGAGTGCCTCACAGAAAAAAAAGTCGTGACCCCTCTTCAGCCCACTTTTTGCCTGCATTTTCCTTGAGTTAAGCCTTTGTGCCAAAGAAACCTACATACATGCTGTAGGTCTTAAAATTGAGGACGATTGAAAAATCTTGAAATGCAGATGTCTTTCACTTAATAAGATTTGTAATCAGTCCCTTGAGCCTCTCCTGTAGATTGCCATCCCCTTGCTCCCCTGCCAACTGGTTTCTGTAGCCTAGGCCATCAAAGCATGAAAACGTATTTCCATGTAGACTATTTCAGATGTCAGGATATGCAGCACTTTTAGATAGTCCTTTGCAACTGTTTAGAAATTGAGCACACCCCATCCATTTTCTTTACACATTGTCTTTTTGAATAAATATTTTGAGATTTCTAGATGAGATCTAATGTTTGTTTTTGCCGTGTAGGTTCGATCGTCGGCATGTCCTTCAGACAAGCAAGTGAGGCCATCGTATCAAGATGCCAGATACTGCTGTCAGAGAGTCACGCCTTTGAATCACCACAACAGGAAACTGACCGTAAGAACGAAAAATACGATCATGTGTACGTGTGGTGCTGCAATGACAGCTGGAGTCGTGGTTTAAGTGGAGGTGGTATTGGTGGTTAGGGTTGTGTTTACAATGATGGCAGTGATGGTGGAGATCGTGAAGTGAAAAGAGGAGGAAGAAGACAAGGAGAATGAAGACAATGATGAGGATGAGGATGATATGATAAGGATGACAAAGGTGATAGGACAATGAGGATGATATGGATGGTGAAGATGGTGATGGCTGGTAAGGATAAGCAGGATGATAATGATGAGAAGAAGAAGGTAGAAAATAAGAAGGATAGTGATGAGAGGGAAGATGAGAATGGTGATGAGGTTGAGTATGATAATGAGGATTAAGGTGATGAGAAAGACGACTACCAGGAGGAGCAGAATTATGATGATGAGGAAGAGGATAATGAGGATGCTTTGGATGATAATTGCATTGCAAATCTGTTTGACTCGTCCCACTTAAGTGGATGGTTTGCTTTGACACCATATACCACTTCTCTTTCAAGAAGGAATGTGGCTCTGAAAAGAGCCGGTAACTCAACGTTTCGGGTAGTGTATACTCTGCCCGTCGTTACGTGACTGCTGGATTCCAACTACATGTATCATCAGTGTAAATATGCGCCTGATGAAAGCACTGGGACGTGGAGAATTATTCCCATCCAGTGCAGCCATTGGAGCGTGAAGGATCTTCCTGCCAGTGTGACCTCCGTGGACAAAAAGAGGAAGTTCAGTGGAGTGTGTCAGAGTGAGAGTGGGTGGCAAGGGTAGAGGAGACCCAGGAGCTAGGCAACTAGTTGCTCGATGAGGTAGAGTTGTCTGTGGGTATAGGGGACCCGAAAGAGAAGGGCTACACGACGTCACTGCAAGCCATCCACTTAGTATTTCCACCATGCAAACCTCATATCTGGTCCCACTTAGTTTGGAAGGGCTGTTCAGGAGATGTCCTGACCAGCATTTGCACCTGCGCCTAGTCTCTGAATCCAGTCCTTGGGCTTACTTTGTTTGTGCTTCTCCCGCAGGATGCTCTGGAGGTGCTGGAGAAGCAAGCGGACTTCCTCGGCGGCGACGTCAACGCCTCGCGGGCCCTCGCCTTCTGCAAAGCCTCTGCCGCCCTCAAGGCCCTGCCGCGGGCCGTCAGGAGCATGCACGAGGTGGAGAACCTGTGCGACCTGAGGGGAGGAAGGCACTGCAAGCAGGTCATTCAGGTAATGGATCCAGCGGTCGCTTTCATCAAACCCATTGTAGCTTACGATCAATCGTCAAGTCAATGAGCACTGTACTAAAATCATACGTCCTTTCACAACTTATGATGGGTTATCCATCGTAAGCTGAGTTACGATGCACTGTAAGGCTTTGTGAAATCCCCCCAGTACCAAAACCCAGCTTGGCCTTATTTGATTGCGATCCCTCAATCTAATGAGGCAAAAGAAAGATACTTTACAGCCTCTTCTCATACATGTATGTCATTCAGGAAGGGTCCATTAGTTATTGGACAAACAAAACAAGGTAAGCTTTTAGCCCATCTTAAGTAGCGAGTGTGCCATACTCATCATTTCCCCATTGTTTCATCCTAGTTCTGCCTACTATGATGCCACTTGTAATGGCGTCAGTGTGAAAGGTCCTATCCCCAAGGATTCTTTTTGAGTGATGGTGGCATCCACCAGCCAGTCTGCACACAGACCCTCATGCTCGCTTCACTTTTGTGTTCCATAGGATATCCTGGAGGAAGGCTTCTGCCCAGAGGTTGAGAACATCTTGAGTGATGAGTGGTTCAAGACAATGAAGGTAATGGAAAAGGGAGCCTGTGAATGTATTGAAGGCGAAAAACAGTGAGATGCCTAACATTTCAATCTCCATATCTGATAGATATGTGGTGACCTATGTTGCAGAGTATTCAATTCAGTGAGGGTCATCCCTCCCCAATGTGCTTTGTGATGCTCATTGGGATTACATTACATTCAGCATTAAACGTATAGTGCTAACTTCAGGTTGGGAGGGGCAAACCCTCATTGAATTGCTTAGATGGTACAAATCACTACTTACTGAATCAAAGTCTTCAAAATCAATGCTTAATTCATGATCTTCACAATCATCAAAATGAAAACTATAATGCCGTGATTTCTTACTCTTTCTTACTCATAGTTCTTATTCATTGTTCACATGGTAATTTTTATAAGAGGGAATTATAGGCTTTGCTGAGGTCTTGTCATGTTTATGATCACTGAGCCATGGAAACACCATTGTTATGACAACTTTCCTGTGGAAACTGAGAGACTTGAAGTTTGCATTGATTATTTGCCCTTTAACGATTTGATGTTTCGATCATAGCAGGACCTTTCTAATTCTGCCCTTGAGAAAAGTCCTGCTAGGATCACACCGTCTTCAATTTTGAAATGTTTGCATCTTGGTCTACTGAAGTCAGTTAGAGTTTTGCCAATTGGTTTTGTATCATTACTTTGATTCTGTTACTTGTTATCCTTTGGCTAGTCTGTCCACTCCATTATGGGTCTCCTCGCTCCAGGTTTTCACTGCGGTGTTCGGCTGCGGGGCTACCACGGCCCGCAAGTGGTCCGACCTGGGCCTGAGAGCCCTGCAGGATGTGCGAGACCATGCCGGCCTTGCCCTGACTGCAGAGCAGAAGCACGGTAAGGCTAGGACTGCGATGACAGTAGCAGCAGGTTGTCCAGCCTGATGTGGCCTGGCCTTTCCCATCGCTGTGTCCTGGCTGTGGTGCCAAGATTATGCTCTATCCAGTTGGTGGGGTTTCTTTTTACTCTAAACCTGGGAAATAAAATTGGCTTTTAATCAAGAGTGATACACACAAATGTTTCAAACTGCTTACCAACTTTAGTGACCTTAATGACCATAATTATTATTTTTTCTTTAATGCAGAGGGCTTGACTTTCAATCCTGCCAAGAACTTTCTCAAAAGGGAAAATTGCCTTTTCATCTGTTGATTGATATGCAAAGATGTATACATTATTGTAAATAGGACTTAAGGCTTTGCATGGTGGGTGAATCAATATAGGAAGGTTTTCGGTGACACCATGTATAAGGTCTCTTAAAGGAAGAGGTGTGGTTCTGAAAAGAACCTGAGTGGTAACTCGACGTTTCGACCAGTATGCTCTGTACAAAAATAGTGCAGACAGTCTTTTCCCAGATGGAGTAATGGGGTTATTATTCTGTGTACCAGTGTTCCAGTGGCAGCTAGTACCGACCCATAGATGGATCTTTGGCAATCTGTTACCAGGAGAAGACAGGACTTGTGTTCATCTTTGACCAGGGGCCAATTTCATAGAGCCGCTTAAGCACGAACATTTGCTTAAGCATGAAAAATCTTGCTGAATAAAATCAGATTGCCAACCAAAGTTCCCCTTGTATTCTATGCTAAACACCCATGATCAGAACACCAGTTGAGGGCAGCATGCATCCAGTGAGATATGGCCGGCAATCTGGAATTAAACAAGGACAAATTTTCATGCTAAGCAGGTTCTCTTGCTTAAGCGGCTTGATGAAATTGGGCCCAGGTATCAAGGGGTCTGTGTTTTGGTTTTGTTTCTATAGGTTTAGAGTTCTACGAGGACATCAACACCCCAGTCACCAGACAAGAGGCAGAGGCTATACAGAGGGCAGTGGCAGCAGAAACTGAGGCCATCCTGCCAGGGACCAATGTCACCATCACTGGGGGCTTCAGTAGGTAAGGTCCGTGCAACTTCCGTCTGTCGGTCAGTCTCGTTAGTCTGGGCTGTTAGGTTGCTGTTACTCAGTCAATTCAGGTAGCTATAAGACTGTTCTTTTGTCTCCATTTCTTTTCCTCCATCCATCATTTTGTCTGTCTGTGTGTCTCAAAACCACGCAGCATACATATATACTGCTACTACTTATTTGAGAAGCAGGTAACTCTCACCCTCTCTTGCTCCATGAATGCACTTTCTCCGTCTGTCCATCATAGCAGATTTGTGGTGTGAATTGTGAATAATCTTGAGCTCTTCTTTCAGTGAGTGCCACTGAGTGGACTGTAGTAGTGAGTAGACTTGTACTTTTGGACATTGCCTTGCATGTACACAGAGGCAAGGCGACGGGGCATGACGTTGATTTGCTGATATCACACCCAGAGGAGGGACGGGAAAAGGGCCTCCTGCGGAAGCTTCTCATTGCTCTGCAGAGGAAGGGCTTTCTGGAGTACACCGATGTGCAGAACAGCTCCTACAGCGAGGCAGCTGTCAGGCAGGTGGGTCAAAGAACCAGTCAAATTGGCATCCAAAATAAGTGAAGACTTTTTCGTGTGTGTGGTTAACTGTTGGTTTTTGTAAATACAGAAAAACTGTTGCAAATTGCTCACTGACTAAAATGACCTGCAATACACAAATCTTAAAAGTTAGCCAGCCTGATGTTTCGATCCTAGCAGGACCTTTCTCAAAAGCAAAGTCTGAGATAGGTCCTGCTAGGAGCGAAATGTCAGGCTGTCTTACTTTTCAGATGCTAGTTTTGTGTGTCTGTGGGTATTGACCATCTTTCTATTGCCTATAACAGGGATGTAACACTTCCAACTGTAGTAGTATCTCAAACTGCTCAATTTTATCTGTTAAAACCCGGAAAATTGAAGAGCATCTTCACCCCTGCCGAAAAATCTCGCAATCTCATCTCCCGTTCGCATAACCGCTCACTCGCAGTCGCACAATTTATTGGCCTTCGATAATTTTCAGGAAACTACTTGTCAGTTATATCCCTTTCATAAGAATGGAGGTGTTAAGGTTTGACATTTCTATCCTATCAGGATCATTTATTATTTCTTTCAATCAATCAACACTCTGTGTTTACTGGAGACTCTCCCATTCACAATTGCCAGATTGCTGCTTTATACCTTCATCTCCTCTTGCTGCCGTCCAGGTCCGGCGGAATCAGACCATGGACCACTTTGAGCGTTGCTTCAGCATCTTCCGGCTCCCCAGTGGCCTGAGAGAGACAGAAGAAGGCAGCGACCTGAAAGATGCCTTCCCCAGCAGAGGTGGAGACTCTGTCTCTGCAGGTGAGCAGAATCACTCCTCTGCTGAAGCAGCGAAGCGCCCTCCAGAGACTGATCTGACCCATCAAGTACTAGTGGATCCAACATCTGTCCATGCAACTCGTGGAGAATCGAGGGACAACCTCCGCTCAAGCCCCAGAGAATGCCATACCGAGCGGGACACCGAACCAAGGCTTGGGATGATCGAGGAAGGACAAGGTGCAACAGAGTCCTCAACATATGGAGACAAAGTAGAGGTTTCAGCCATTGTCCCTGAGAGGGACTCTGACGTGACCACTTTAGACTCTGATGCCTTTGATAATGCTGGAGCTGAGGGGAAGACGATGGTGGTGGCAGCAAGGGACGAAGATCCTCTGGACGGCCGAGCCAGAAAGGACAGAGACTGGGCGGCGCGCCGTGTGGACTTCATCATAGCCCCTGCCAGCCAGTACCCCTATGCCCTCCTGGGCTGGACGGGCTCGCGCATGTTCAACCGCTCCATGAGGGACTATGCCACGAGGGAGATGAACATGACACTGACGAGCCACGGGCTCTTTGACAAGTCCAAGGTAGGTGGGCCTGCCCTACATTGGACAGACAAGCAATGCAACACCCGAAACAGGGATCACACCCCCACTTTTCCATTCAGATGCAAAGAGTAATTTGTTGGGACCATGCTTGGGAGTTCATGGTTAAAGTGTTTCTGATTGGCACCTCACCCCAAGAAAGATGGTTGTCTATTTAGGAAGGCTGCCACCTATGGGCTGGATAGCTCAGGTTTTGAGAGTGCCGGTGCATTAAGCCAGAAGTCTTTGGGTTCAAGTCCTTGTCTAGTCAAGTTTTCTTTCTTTTCAAGTTGAAAAAATGGCAAAGAAAACTTTGACTGGTCTGGGATTTGAACCCGGGACCTCTGGTTTTGCATACCAGTACTCTTCCCATCTCAGCAAGCCAGCCCTTTAATGGTAGCCTCCCAAATAGTCAACAAGTCTTCGCTGGGCTGGGACGCCAGCCAGAAGCAATTCAACCATTAACTGCCGTACATATACATCTCCAGGGATCAAGCCCACGCTTTCATTCATTATAAACCTGGCTGCAGCCGCTAGGGTTCACACAAAGTGGATGCAGCTTTTTCAATTCAAGTCAAAACAATCAATGAAAAACTGACTGGGAAGTTCCAAGTCTGTTTGTCATTGATTTTTTTTTTTTTTTTTAAATAGCAAGAAAAATTTGCCTGGAAAAGACTTGAACCCGAAACCTCTAGGCTGCTAGGGCTGGGGGTTTATCCTGGTCCACTCAAGTTTGTGTTGGATTTAACACACACAAAAATAGGCCAAAATGCAGTACAAAACTGTTTACTGATTGGAATCATCTGGAGTATTCAAATCTCAAATGTTAGAGGGTCTCATGCATTTCAATCCTGGCAGGACGTTTCTTATTCTGTTTGTGAGAAACATTCTGCCAGCATTGAAAGTCATATGCTACAACTTTGTCAACGTTTTTATATATCTTAGGTAATGTCAATCACATAGCAGTTTGCAACGGATGCCTGTCCAAGATCTTAATGTCAGACTTTCAGAACGAATTAAACCTTTTCCCAATGGCTTTTTCATTTGACTTTTTCAGAATGTGCTTCTGCCCGCAAACTCTCAGCGGGAAATTTTCGAGCATCTCAAACTGAACTACAGAGAGCCTCACGAGAGAAACTGTTGATTAGTTTTGTTGATCTTTCAAAATCAGGTAAACACACTGGATGAGGCCAGCATTTTAAAATTAATATTCCCTTTGGGCACTCTTTTTCTGTGCAAACAATTGCTGTAAATCTGGCTTCAGCAGCTTTGGGATCACACAAAGTGTTTTTTAGTTGAAATCAAACAAATAAAGGAAAGCCTGACATTGTACTTGTTTCAACAATTCTGAAAAAAGAAAATGGCAACAAAACATTGATTTCTTTCCTTTTCATGGTATAGGTGGATTTATTTGATACAATTGAACAGTGCTCTCAGTTATATTTCACGAGAATAAGTTACAATAGAGAATATGAAAGATATTCAATTGCCATAATAGAATATACACAAGAAATGAAAAGGAAATTATTGTACTTTGGGCTTGCCTTTCAAATTGATCAAAATAAAGACCTGGAATTAAAATATTGTTGTTGTTTCCCTTGCCCTTTCTTATCATCTTAGGATCCACGAGCAAACACAAGCAAATCATTAAAACTAACTAAATGTAAGTACCGTACACATTCCTCAAAATGAATTAATTCAAACTCACACACAAACGATCATCAAAGCTTCCCGTATGGAGGCAACAGAACATGATCTACAAAAATTCAAAATTGTCTGGCTATTTGAAAATTTAAAATGTTGTAATCCTAGCAGGACCTCTCTCAAAGGCAGAATTGCCATCTTAAATGGGTGAAAACTCAAAAGATACATAACATGAAGTTATATTACAAAATAAATGAAAGATAATAATATCTGTGACATTGAACTTCAAGGGCTACAGTCTTTAGTTCCCCCTCGTGAAAGAAAAAAGTAAAACAGAGAAAGCTTCTTTAAGAAGCAAAATGACACATCAACTCGCAGGCATGACCCACTGGACAGCTCATAAAAAAAATATGCGTCCATTTCACATCAGTTCTACAACTCTTGGCTTTACAGGAGCCAGCCTAAGGTCACCACTAATGTCAAGTCCTTTGTGGAGTCCTAAACCTGGACCTCTGCTGATGAAATTCACTATTGCTTTGTGGTGACAATAACCTCCCCTCTTAAACAAGCAAGAATAAGGGCTACAATTTTGGGTGGCGACAAACTGAAATTAATGGGGTTAGGAAAGGCCTAACCAAATGAACCAAATCCTGACAACAACAAAAAACAGCTAAGTCTAAGCCATGTCCACCTAGGGCCAGGCACTGAGTGGTACAAGGCGGAGGTCGTGTAGTGGCATTGCTTCAGGCACTGGTCACATCGTCCTTGCTGACCGATTCGTCGTACTCGATACTGCGCGTGCTCCTCTGGCCGATCAGGTCGTAGATGTTCTCTGGAGGGTAGCCCTTGGGCTCGGCCACCTTGACCGTCAGCATGTCCAGTGTCAGGACAGTCCCCGACGGAATCTCCCGGGCGGCCACCACGCTCTTACCAAGCTGGACGCAAAAATGAGTACACGAAAATTAAGTATCTCAAATAGTAGGCACCAACATTTACATCTTGTTTGGTGCAGCAGGATCAATTACCCTGTATAACATCTGGCTAAGTGAAGTAAGGTTAGAGTTCACAGAATCCTACAGAATGCACCCACTGTTGCATCTTGTTAAGTGCAGCAGGGTTAGGGTTGACAGAATCCCGTACAATGCACCCGCTGCTGCATCTCTTTGAATGCAGCCAAGCTACTGTACAGTTTACCGAATCCCACAGAATGCACCTACTATCTCTCCACACAGAGTGGAGCTGAGATGGAGTCAATAGAATCATAAGGAAGGATACAAATTGTTGTGGTTTATGACAGGGAGAAAAAAAGGGGTCCACAGATGGCAGCAGATAGCTCGCCTGACTTGCCTCAGTTGCCTCTACATACCTTATTGTGGCAGGCGACTTCACATTCCCGCATCTCCTTGACCCTCGTGCCAAAGGCTCTTTCCAGGATGCGGATCTGAGAGACAAGCTCCTTCAGTTCCTGGGGCTCTGCAGAACAGAGTCGGAAAGATTCACACAATAGCGTAAGCATCTGCGTATTCACTTATCAAAAGACAGTTTTCTTTTGGAGTTCCGGAAGAATGTGGGGAGTTGCTGGGAGTGGCCTGGCTGACCTACCTAGGGAGGCTTCGTGGTCACTGCCCTTCAAGGTCTTGTCCATGGTTATGTGTCGCTCCACGACCTTTGCCCCCATGGCCACGGCGGCCAGCGTGATGGTCATGCCGCTCTCGTGGCCCGAGTAGCCGATGGGAACGTCCGGAAACTCCTTCTGATACTCCTGCCAGACAGAAGAGAAAAAAACAGTAGGAGAGAGAACGGAAAGGTTTCAGCGGAAGGACTAGTGGCAAGCTCAGCAACACTCTAGCAACCATAATGTTTTGGTGGAAAAGTGGCTGAGGCTGTGTATGGCTAAGACTGGAAGTGAATGTAAATATTTTAATGGTAGGACTGGTGGCAAGTTAAGCTACATCTTAGCAACCAAATCTGTATAAGTGACTGAGGCTGGGTGTGCATTTGATATCCATGACTGGGAGAGAGAATGAAAAGATTTCGATGGAAGGACTGGTGACAAGTTTACTTACACCCTAGCAACCATATCTTCTGAGAGGATAAGTGACTGGGGCTGTGCATGATTTTGATAGCCGTGACTGAAAATATCAGAGAGGTCTATGGAAATTTGCCTGAGGCTGCCAGCTGCTAGACTAGCAATTTGAAGCCAAGGCCAATACACGTATATATTGACACAGCCTTCACTGCACTGGTCTTATTGCTGACACGCACAAGCACAATCAGATGATTCGACCAGCTGTTGCTTAGCAGAACAGATGCATGGTACACTCTGCATGAGGGGCAATTAGGAACCAGACCTTTCTTGTATGCAACCTAATCGACAAAAAGGGACCAGACCATGTCCAGTCCCATAGGGTCTCTTTCAGACCACAACTTGGGCTCGGGCTTCAGTTTGGACTTCAAAAATGAATCAAAATATAGGTTTTACGCATTGTCGTTGGCCACTCTTGTCATGTGACTCCTTTCAATTTCCGTTTTATTTGTCATCAATCTGCATATGACAGAGGCCCACCAATTTTTGAAGTTGAATATGGAAAACAGGTTGCCCCCATCTAGACCTTTGGATAATCCAATAAGACATTCATTGTTAGACCTGCAGTGGATGCCAGCCTCTCGTAGAAACCAATTCACTCAAGAGCATGCAAGGAGTTCCACCTACCTGGATGATTCGGAGGTGGACATCTTCAGGGTGGAGGGGGTAGGCGCTGGTGCACTGCAAGATGCAGAAGTTTTCGTTCTCCGCTTTGACCGTCTGGTAGACCTGCATGCATATCCGCACAACACCAAACATTATTAGTGGCTGGGCAAGTGGGATAGAGTACGGACTATTCTATCTTTGCCAAAAAGGCTCCGACCTCCTCAGCCCCCCTCCTCTCAAGTCCACCCACAGCTGGCCTTTCAGTGGTCAATTTCAGCAAACCCAAGACAATGAGCGATGCACAAAAAACCATGTGGCCCATTTCAACTTATGATGGCTTATTGAGTGTATGGCGAGTTACCATGCATCGTAAGGCTTTGTGAAATCCAGCCCAGGAGTCGTTACAGCCTGTCAGTCAAGAGTGGCACCAAATTCCACATGGCCACATGAACAACAGTACACAGTGCAGACTGGTGTTACGTATAGATCCAAGCTCTCCTCACATGCACAGTGAGCGGACTGCAGCCAGAGCCAACATCATAAGAGATGTTTAAGTATTCATATTTTCACACTTTGATATGGTGTGATAATCAGTAATTATGTGATGTAGTTTGCTATTAACTTGCCATAGACAATTATCTGAGCAAAGCATCCCGTGCGAGTGGATCTTCAGATGCCAACTATCTTTTGCTCTTGAGTAGCATCCCACAAGGATCAAAACCTCAAATTTGTTTGAATAATACAATAGGGGACCCTGACTTAATGCACCGTAATTTCATAACTCATCGTAACTTACAATCAATCGCAAGACAATGAGCGATGCCCAGAAAACTATACAACTATCTCAACCTATGATGGATTACCATCATAAGTTGAGCTATGATGCATCGTAAGGCTCTGTGAAAATCCACCTCTCGTACATAACGCCAGAGGACTTGGGTTGAAATCCCAGTCCTCTACGTTCCACTATGTTTACAATTGGTTCGTGACAGACAAGACCTCCCTCTTCTCCCTTGCCACAAACCTTGCGCATGGTTTCCATGGACTGCATCCCAGATGAGACCACCATCGGACGACCTTTCCGAGCAGAGCGGACCAGGAAGGGAAGATTGTTGGTGTCGCCAGAGCCGACCTTGAAGAAAGGGACGTCCAGGTCATTCAGAAACTCCATGGCGGCCTGGCAAAAGAGAAACAAGCCGTGGACTGAAACTCTGTATTCAGAATAAAGACTGGATGTAAAATAAAAAAATTAAATATACATTTCCTTGTGCTTCACACTGCCTTAGTCAATCACAGTCCTGCAGTAGAAGTTTGTGCATCAAACTCACTGCCTCAATCCTTCACAATCATCCACTATGAGTTTGTACATGTATAAACAACAAGCAACTACATGTACCAGGATTCTTTCAAAATCAACTGGTGTGAGTTTGTGCCCGAGTTAAACTGCCTTCATCCTGTAAAAAAAACCAACAGTTTCTACATAAAAAAAACAACCAACTGGCATGATTCTTTCAAAATCATCCAGTGTGAGTTTGTGCCCAGGTTACACTGCCTCCATCCTGCAAACAAAAGAAAGAAAAAGTTTCTACATGAAACCCACTATCTCAATCCTTGGACTTGGACTCGAAAGATGTGACTCGGGACTCCATATTATGTGACTCCAATATGAGGCCGACATTGGCCTTCCCTTCCCTGGGCCCCCTCATACCTCATCCATGCCCGAGGCGGTGAAGAAAATGCCCACTTCCCTGGCGTACTCCTTGAGCTCCTTGTACTGCTCATGGCTGAACTCCAGGAAGCGTTTGTGCTCGCCGTACGTCTTGCCAAAGGAGTTCTTGGAGGTGTAAGGGCGTGCCAGGGCCGCCTTGTTGAACTTGTGCTCCAGCTCCGACTTCTGGAACTTGGCACAGTCGGCCCCAGCCTCCTACACAGGAGGGAATACAAAAGAAAAGAAGGAAATAATTTAGAATAACAATGATATTGATGGTCAATAGAGGGCGCTATACTTATGCCAAAAGGGTGCAGGATGGCTGGGCAGAGCTCATTATTTTGTTTTTTCATTCTATAATCTTCAGCGGCTAATGCACAGGATACACTGGGAAACCTTGGGGTTTTGCATTTTGTAATGATTTTGTGACACATAAGTAGGAAAAGTAATACTACTAGTACTACTACTAGTACTACTACTAGTAGTACTAAGTTGTAGTACTAGTAGTACTAGTACTATAGTACTACTACTACTAGTAGTACTAGTAGTAGTAGTACTAGTAGTACTAGTAGTACTACTAGTAGTGAACTGCACCTTTTGTATACAGCCGCCCTGAACTAGCTGTCTTCCGGACGACACATACGCGTCAGAATATCATGGGAATTCCCATTTCAGGGAAAATTGTCTGACCGAAAGTCCAAATTTGTTGGTGAATTGTTGCCAGACAACGGTTGACACATACGTGTCAGAATATCATGTGAATTAAAATAAAATAGATTAATCATGCTGGTACTTAGTAATACTAATACAAGTAATAGTACTAGTATACTTAGTAGTAATACTATGTAGTAGTTAGTAGTACTAGTAGTAGTACTAGTAAGTACCACTAGTACTGTAGTAGTGCTAGTGAGTAGTGGTAATAAAAGAAAATATCGGAACAATTATGATAAAAGGGGGGGGGGGCGTGGAGTTGGCCGTCGATTTTACCTTAGCAATTTTGATCATTTGCTTGGCTATGTTGATGTCTCCCTGGTGATTCTGGCCGATCTCAGCGATGATGAAGCAAGGGTGGTCCCCGCCGATCATTCGGCCCGGGGCTAGCTCGAATTCCAGAGGCATTTTGACGGGAAAAAAACACACAAAAATTCCCTGAACGTCAATATAATGAATAGGAGTCAGGACAACCAACGGTCTCTGTGCACTGTACTACTAAGACTAGTTCAATCGTCCTTGTTCACGTGGACACGATCGTAGTATGCATAGAGTACCGGAACTGACCGTGCATGTGGCGGTCGAGGGGCGGTCGCTACGACGCGGTGGCGCCCTTCAGTTTGGTCCATCGATTTCCAAAATGGCGGCCCCCATGAACAGTTCATGCTGTGGCGCGCGCTGTGTTATTCGTCAACATTGTCTGTGAATGTACTGCGTAAATGCGCCAAGATCTTGATGCCATCTGTCGTTACAGGGTCAATACTGGCTCTCTTCACCCACGTGGGACTAAGATGAAAATTCTCCAACCGTCATCACCGAAACATAAACGTGACATGATCTGACTCAGTCAGTCAGTCACTAGTGAGTACTAATAATAGTAGTTAATATTATAATAGTATTAGTAGTAATAGTACTAAGTACTACCTAGTAGTAGTACTAGTACTAGTACTAGTAGTAGTAGTACTACTAGTACTACTACTAGTACTAGTACTTAGTAGTACTAGAACTAGTAGTAGTAGTACTAGTACTAGTAGTACTAGTACTACTAGTGTTATTTATTGACTGTATACACTGCAGCCGATTTCATGAAACATTAGTTTATGGCGTAACTCCACTTACGCCATATCTTATTGCGTAAGTTGCACAATAACTTTAGGACGGATTTTTTTTACGCACTATCCGGATATGGCGCAACTCGAGGGCTTACGCCATAACTTGTGGCGTAAGTTACGCCACGTCTTTAGGTGGCGTAAGTCGTTGCTACACGTCGTAAATATGGCGTTGATACTGCTAGCACAACGTGAAGGGAACTTCACGGACGACTGCCGCAATAGCCACTGCGAAAGTTAAAAGTTTCCCTAAAAATTCATGACTTAGTGGCGTGTATGTGCGTGTCAACCAGACGACTGTCCCAGTGGCAGTGCAGTGTGTTGCTCTGTACAAAACATGCACTTCACTATCCGTACACGTGCTGCAAAATCATGATTTTTGGGAAAACTGTAGTGTTACTGTTAGTGTTGTACTGTAAGTGCAAGTCCAATTTTTTGGCAAGTCGTTGTCCCAGACCATGGATATTGTCTACAATACAATTGGTTGTCTAATTTGGGTTTAGGGTTTGGGGATGAGGGTGAGGATGAGGGTTACGGTTTCCGCAACCACAACCAGCTTCCTGCATGATTAACTGCACTTAGTAGTACTAGTACATAGCACTAGTGTAACCCTTGCATTCTTGCTAGGGTGTCTGAGTCCTAGGTCCTGGGTGTTACTCGGTAGTGTAATATGATTGCAGACGATCGGAAGAACAGACTCCAGACACAAAGATTGGGTCAATGAGGTTCATTGCAAGCTCAGACTAACTTTGGGAGCTGAAGGGCAGGAAAAGAAGACTGCTCTGCTCGTCTCTAAGTCTCATCAAGACGATAGCTTTTCTACCAACATCAAGCCAAGGGGACAGGGATGGTTTCAGATATTTGGTCTCTTGGGAGCCGGTTTGACAAGTGGGGGAACTCTAGTCTGTGTGAAGGGTGACCCCAAAAAAATCAGTGAAGGGTGACCAGAGAAAATGCACTACAAAATTTGGGGCTTACAGTAGTTAGTAATACCATGGAGGTACTCACGAGCTCTTGCTGATGAGTGAACTTAATTGATATGGCCCAGATCCTCGATACCCTCTGATACTGCCAGTCTGAGCCCTGTCATTTCTTTATGTTGTTCATGTCACTACAAGTTTTGTAGTCTGACTAGTTTGAAATTATAAAAGAGCCATGGTTTATCGTTATGAGCGTCACTCATCAGAATATTGATGGAGATCGTGTACAATCAACCTTTGAAACATTCGAAAAGCATCAGGGATATTGATGACAAACATCGGCATGTTTGAAAAAACAAACCCATGATTTTAATCAACCAACCAGGCTGCATACTACATGTAAATCATACATGTTGGCTCTAGTACTGTACAAATGTGTATGTAACACTTGGCCAGTACATGACTAATGTCTCAGCATAATTTTTTTTTTTTAAATCCATTGTCCTACCTACCTACCCTATTTTCAGATGCCATGTAATACAGGTAGGAAGCGCAACTTTTTGGGGGCCTTTATTTGTTAAAATGTGGCCCTGAGTAGGCTGAGTCTTGTATGGCCTGTTTTTGGAACTTTTCATTTTAGTCTGGACCTGTACTAACTGGTTGTTTTTCTTCTTTGCCTTGCATTTCTCTGCATGTGTAGGTTATTATTGGGCCAACTCCCAATATCTGTCGCCCAACAACTCAGGACTGTGAATCGTCTCGTTGTCCATTCGCCCATAGTCAGCCGGACGTTGTCAACCATGTCAGCCGACACTGTCAGCATTCCCAATGAGTGCAAGGCCCCCAAGTCGGAGTTTCTCAGACAAGAGGTGCCGTAGTGTTGCAGCAATCTGTGTCTAATCCCCTGTATTCATTCCCTACATTTTGTGTCCAGTTTGATTTGTCAGCCTTGACTAGCAGTCTACCATCAATAGGAATGAAGGCTCATGCCTTGCTTCAGACTAGTCACCCCTTCCCAGTTGTATTTGTCAGCCTTGGCTTTTTTTGCTGGCAGTCTACCGTCAATAGGATCGAAAGCTTGTGCCTTGCTTTAGACTAGTCACCCCTCCCAGTTACATTTGTCAGTCTTGGCTGGCAGTCTACCACCAATAGGGATGGAGGCTTGTGCCTTGCTTCAGACTAGTCACCCCTCCCAGTAATATTTGTCAGCCGTGGTTGGCAGTCTACCACCAATAGGAATGAAGGCTTACACCTTGCTTCAGACTAGTCACTCCTCCCAGTTCTATTTGTCAGCCTTGGTTGGCAGTCTACCACCAATAGGGATGGAGGCCTATGCCTTGCTTCAGACTAGTCACCCCTCCCAGTTGTATTTGTAAGCTGTGGTTGGCAGTCTGCCATCAATAGAAAAGAAGGCGTATGCCTTGCATCAGACTAGTCACCCCCTCCCAGTTCTATTTGTCAACCATGGTTGGCAGTCTACTACCAATAGGGGTGGAGGCTTATGCCTTGTGTCAGACTAGTCATACCCTCCCAGTTACATTTTTCAGTCTTGGCTGGCAGTCTACCACCAATAGGGATAGAGGATCATACCTTGCTTCAGACTAGTCACCCCTCCCAGTTCTATTTGTCAGCTGTGGATGGCAGTCTGCCATCAATAGAAATTGAGGCTTATTCCTTGCTTCAGACCAGTCACCCTTTCCCAGTTCTATTTATCAGCCTTGGTTGACAGTCTACCACCAATAGGAATGAAGGTGTATGCCTTGCTTTAGACTAGTCACCCCTACCAGTTCTATTTGTCAGCCGTGACTGGCAGTCTACCGTCAATAGGAATGAAGGCTCATGCCTTGCTTCAGACTAGTCACCCTTTCCTAGTTCTATTTGTCAGCCTTGGCTGGAAGTCTACCACCAATAGGGATGGAGGATCATGCCTTGCTTCAGACTAGTCACCCCTCCCAGTTCTATTTGTCAGGTGTGGATGGCAGTCTGCCATCAATAGAAATGGAGGCTTATTCCTTGCTTCAGGCTAGTCACCCTTTCCCAGTTCTATTTATCAGCCTTGGTTGGCAGTCTACCACCAATAGGAATGAAGGCGTATGCCTTGCTTCAGACTAGTCATCCCTCCCAGTTGTATTTGTCAGCCGTGACTGGCAGTCTACCACAAATAGGGGATGGAGGCCTGTGCCTTGCTTCAGACTAGTCACCCCTCCCAGTTCTATTTTTCAGCTGTGGTTGGCAGTCTGCCATCAATAGAAATTTAAGGCGTATGCCTTGCATCAGACTAGTCACCCCTCCCAGTTTTATTTGTCAACCATGGTTGGCAGTCTACCACCGATAGGGATGGAGGCTTGTGCCTTGCTTTAGACTAGTCATATCCTCCCAGTTCTATTTGTCAGCCTGGTTGGCAGTCTACCACCAATAGGGATGGAGGCTTAAGCCTTGTGTCAGACTAGTCATACCCTCCCAGTTACATTTGTCAGTCTTGGTTGGCACTTGGCAGTCTACCACCAATAGGGATGGAGGATCATGCCTTGCTTCAGACTAGTCACCCCTCCCAGTTCTATTTGTCAGCTGTGGTTGGCAGTCTGCCATCAATAGAAATGGAGGCTTATTTCTTGCTGCAGACTAGTCACCCTTTCCCAGTTCTATTTATCAGCCTTGGTTGGCAGTCTACCACCAATAGGAATGAAGGCGTATTCCTTGCTTCAGACTTGTCACCCCTCCCAGTTCTATTTGTCAGCCGTGACTGGCAGTCTACCACCAATAGGGTTGGAGGCTCATGCCTTGCTTGGCTTTTTGCTTGTTTGGCCTCTTCGCAGACTCTGCATAGGGAGAAGTGGCTGTCTATGGAGAGGATATTCTACTGGGACCCCAAGGGCAAAGAGCGGACGTGGGAGATGGTGGAGAGGACCACCAAGCCACAGAGGCCGGGCGTCGGAGATGGTAAGGAAGTCTCGGCCAAACAGCGGAGGTGCCGCCTCAAGATCCTACCATCTGGCATTGAATTCAAAAGACCAAAAATAAAAAACATGTTTAAGACCACATTCCCTTCCACTTAAAACAATTCCATGAGATTCCATGAGATTCCATGAGATTCCATGTGATTCCATGAGATTCCATGAGATTCCATGAGATTCAATGAGATACCATGATATACCATGAGATTACATGAGATTACATGAGATTCCATGAGCTTCCATGAGATTCCATGAGATTCCATGAGATTCCCTGAAATTCCTTGAGATTCCATGAAATTCCATGGGTCTCGGACAAACGATGGAGGTGCTGCCTGAAGAACCTACCTTCAGGCTTGAAATTTCATTAGACTAAAACATTAAAAAAATGTCTTAGACCATAGTCTCTTCCACTGAAGACTATTCCATGAATTTCCATAAGACTCGGCCAAATGACAGAAGCACTGCCTGAAGAACCTACCTGTTTTTGGAACTCTTCATTTTAGCCTGGACCTGTACCAACTGGTTGTTGTTCTTCTTTGCCTTGCGTTTCTCTGCGTGTGTAGGTTATTATTGGGCCAACTCCCAATATCTGTCGCCCAACAACTCAGGACTGTGAATCGTCTTGTTGTCCATTCGCCCATAGTCAGCCGGACGTCGTCAACCATGTCAGCCGACACTGTCAGCATTCCCAATGAGTGCAAGGCCCCCAAGTCGGAGTTTCTCAGACAAGAGGTGCCGTAGTGTTGCAGCAATCTGTGTCTAATCCCCTGTATTCATTCCCTACATGTTGTGTTCAGTTTGATTTGTCAGCCTTGACTGGCAGTCTACCATCAATAGGAATGAAGACTCATGCCTTGCTTCAGACTATTCAACCCCTCCCAGTTGTATTTGTTAGCCTTGGCTCATTTTGCTGGCAGTCTAACGTTAATAGGAATGAAGGCTTGTGCCTTGCTTTAGACTAGTCACCCTCCAAGTTACATTTGTCAGTCTTGGCTGGCAGTCTACCACCAATAGGGATGGAGGCTTGTGCCTTGCTTCAGACTAGTCACCCCCTCCCAGTTCTATTTGTCAGCCATTGTTGGCAGTCTACCACCAATAGGAATGAAGGCGTATGCCTTGCTTCAGACTAGTCACCCCTCCCAGTTCTATTTGTCAGCCTTGGTTGGCAGTCTGCCATCAATAGGGATGGAGGCTTGTGCCTTGCTTCAGACTAGTAACCCCTCCCAGTTGTATTTGTCCGCCTTGGTTGGCAGTCTTCCACCAATAGGGATGGATGCTTATGCCTTGCTTCAGACTATTCACCCCTCCCAGTTGTATTTGTCAGCCATGGTTGTGGTTGGCAGTCTGCCATCAATAGAAATGGAGGCTTATTCCTAGCTTCAGACTAGTCACCCTTTTCCAGTTCTATTTATCAGCCTTGGTTGGCAGTCTACCACCAATAGGAATGAAGGCTTATGCCTTGCTTCAGACTAGTCACCCTTCCCTAGTTCTATTTGTCAGCCTTGGCTGGAAGTCTACCACCAATAGAGTTGGAGGCTCATGCCTTGCTTCAGACTAGTCACCTCTCCCAGTTCTATTTGTCAGCCTTGGCTGGCAGTCTACCGTCAATAGGAATGAAGGCTCATGCCTTGCTTCAGACTAGTCACCCTTTCCTAGTTCTATTTGTCAGCCTTGGCTAGAAGTCTACCACCAATAGGGTTGGAGGCTCATGCCTTGCATCAGACTAGTCACCCCTCCCAGTTCTATTTGTCAGCCGTGGCTGGCAGTCTACCGTCAATAGGAATGAAGGCTCATGCCTTGCTTCAGACTAGTCACCCTTTCCTAGTT
This sequence comes from Luidia sarsii, assembly GCA_949987565.1. Lineage (NCBI taxonomy): Eukaryota > Metazoa > Echinodermata > Asteroidea > Paxillosida > Luidiidae > Luidia > Luidia sarsii. The sequence continues at coordinate 9,405,719 of OX465112.1, forward strand.
CTATTTGTCAGCCTTGGCTGGAAGTCTACCACCAATAGGGTTGGAGGCTCATGCCTTGCTTCAGACTAGTCACCCCTCCCAGTTCTATTTGTCAGCCATGGCTGGCAGTCTACCGTCAATAGGAATGAAGGCGTATGCCTTGCGTCAGACTAGTCACCCTTTCCTAGTTCTATTTGTCAGCCTTGGCTGGCAGTCTACCACCAATAGGGATGGAGGCTCATTCCTTGCTGGGCTTTGTGCTTGTTTGGCCTCCTCGCAGACTGCATCGGGAGAAGTGGCTGTCCATTGAGAGGATATTCTACCGGGACCCCAAGGGCAAGGAGCGGACGTGGGAGATGGTAGAGAGGACCACCAAGCCACAGAGGCCGTCGGAGACGGTAAGGAAGTCTCGGCCAAACAGCGGAGGCGCCGCCTCAAGATCCTACCTTCCGGCATTGAATTCATGAAACCAAAAATAAAAAAACATGTTTAAGACCACAGTCCCTTCCACTGAAAACAATTCGATGAGATTCCATGAGATTCCATGAGATTCCATGAGATACCATGTGATTCCATGAGTTTCCATGAGATTCCATGAGATTCCATGAGATTCCATGAGATTCCATGAGATACCATGTGATTCCATGAGATTCCATGAGATTCCATGATATTCCATGAGATTCCATGAGATTCCATGAGATTCCATGAAATTCCATGAAATTCCATGGGTCTCGGACAAACAATGGAGGCGCTGCCTGAAGAATCTACCTTCAGGCTTCAAATTTCATGAGACTAGATTTTTTTTTAAATGTCTTAGGCCACATTTCCTTCCACTGAAGACGATTCCATGAGATTCCATGATATTCCATGAAATTATGGTCATAAGACTCAGCCAAATGGCAGAGGCGCTGCCTGAAGAACCTTTTGTAACTTCAGGCGAAAAAAAAAAGCCCTTCCACTGAAGATGATTCCATGACTCAACACAAACCAAGTTTGTATTTTACTACAATAAATTGAACCCCCAAAATATGGTCTATGCCTAAACTTGCATTCCCTTTCTCATTTGTAGCTGTCACTATGACAAATGTCGTGAAGAGGTTGCTGCATATTGACTGCATTGTTTTAGTCCGACAGTTCCATCCCACCCACCCATCCATCTAGACTGTCGGCAAGAACCCAGGAGTCTTGAGTATGTAGTTCGTTTGAGTTTGTTGTTTCCTTCTCGTTTGTGTGTGTGTCTGCCCGGCAGCCGTCGGCATGGTAACCATCCTTAAGAGGTTACTGCACTATAACTGCGTAGTGCTGGCCCGCCAGTATAGATCCGATGACGTCACGGTTTTGTTTATCGGCCATCTTGGATTACACACATGAGCACATCACCGCCGTTACTAAGTCAGCTGTGCATACAAACAACTCCACATGCATGGCGGCAAGTTTTGAACTGGTCGTAGTTGTACTACTAATACTGCTTTTTACTAGTATGAATTACTAGTTGTGCCATTGAGGAATCTCTTTTTATTCCTCCGTGGTTGTACTATGGATTGGAGGTACTTGTTTTGTTGAAAGATGATTAACTTTTGCGCTGTCCTTGGCTGTGGAAGCAGGGGGATCGTGATAAGAAATCTTTTTATCGTTTACCCGCTGTACTGATAAGAGAAGGTGACGCAACTCGTACACTTTCGCTAAAAAGATGGACAAAATGGTTGTCGCGGGTTAATTGTGTACGGATCTATTCCAGCAATAAAGCCGAGAATGTCGAGAGAACAGTAATAAGCCGACCGTGCAGCATTCGAATTCGCCATGATGACTAACGTAACGTTAAACGAACACAAACGTGCGAGCAAAAGCGTGTGTGTACTCCAAGATGGCAGATCTTGCTGTTCTTAGTAGCAACGTGACGTCAGTAAGAAGGGTCTATAGACCACCAATCAGAGCGTGCACCATAGAGTTCCCTTCAGGTAGGCCTCTACACCGCTTTGGCAAACAAGGCTTTCTGCCAATAACCGGCAAATCACTCAATTGCCTTTTTGTCACAGTTCCACCCAGGTTCCACAGTTCCATCCAGGCCCACCCAGACCCAGCCAGACCCAGCCTATGTCTCTCACCATGGACAGCCTCTGCGTCTCTCACCATGGACAGCTGCTGTGTCTCACCGTGGACAAGCTCTGTGTCTCACCATGGACAGCCTATGTCTCTCAGCATGGACAGCCTCTGCGTCTCTCACCATGCACAGTCTATGTCTCTCAGCAGAGACAGCCTCTGTCTCTCACCATGGACAGCCTCTGTATCTCTCACCATGGACAACCGCTGTATCTCACCGTGGACAAGCTCTGTGTCACCATGGACAGCTTCTATCTCTCACCATGGAAAACTTCTGTATCTCATCGTGGACAAGCTGTCTCACCATGACACGCTCTGTCTCTCACCATGGACAAGCTTTGTGTCTCACCATGGAAAGCCTCTGTCTCTCACCATGGACAGCCTCTATCTCTCACCATGGACAAGCTCTGTATCTCACCGTGGACAGCCACTGTGTCTCTCACCACGGGACAGCCTGTGTCTCTCACCATGGACAGCCTCTGTGTCTCTCACAATGGACAGCCTCTATCTCTCACCGTGGACAAGCTTTGTATCTCATCGTGGACAAGCTCTGTCTCACCATGGACAGCCACTGTGTTTCTCACCACGGGACAGCCTGTGTCTCTCACCACGGGACAGCCTGTGTCTCTCATCATGGACAGCCTCTGTATCTCACCGTTGACAGCCTCTGTGTCACCATGGACAGCCTCTGTGTCACACCATGGACAGCGTCTGTGTCAACGTGGACAGCCAGTGTCCCAGGCCATGACCATGGGACAGCCGCTGCGTCTCTTCAGACAGGGAGGCCCTGGTGCTGGCCTTTCATCACAGACGCCTCTCCTGTCTCACCACTCACCCTAGCTTGTCCCAGGCACCGCGGAGAACATTGCTTCGCCACAGACACCATGGACATCCTCTTTTATCTCCCCATGGACAGCCTTTCCTTTGTCATACAAAAGAACTGACCTATGTCCGCCTATATTGCCATAACAATCAGTGATCTCCAATCTTGCCCTAAAATGTGGATATGTTGTCATCAAGCTTTTAGGCAGCCAGCCGTGCAGCCGTGATAAGCACGGCCAAATAAAAACAAACACGGCCTAATTTTAGCGTCACGCCTTACACTTTTAAGCACAAGCCGTGCAGATGTATACCTTGAGAAAAATAATTATGTATCACTGATAAAAGTGATAAAATACCTTTACAGTAATATTAGCGTGTGTGTAATGTATACATAGAACCAGCACAAGCAGACAGTCGATAAAATAATCTGTTACGATCCTCCATCCCATTCACGATCAAATCACGATCCCATTCACGAACGCACAGCAGAGCACGCACTGGAAGCACTATACCTGCTGTGAAAAGTTGAGTTGTGTCATGTTACACTGCAGCGCGTAGGCTGGTTTCGGCCCTACTGGTCCTGTAGTATCGCTATAGCTTCACCTACAGGCGGAAACCACACCTAGACTTGCCAACCTCGCTAACATCGCGAAGGTAAATCGTTCATAACGAAAATGCGCTACTTTCATCGTTTGTCTCCGAATGTTGTTTCCACGTAATTCAACATTATTCTCTTCGTCATTAAATTGATAGAAAGAAGAGATTCCAGGCTTCTATTTAAGAGTAAAATCGACAGATTTGGACGATGTTTACAGGGTGCGCTCGGCGGTCGAAAAATGCGAGTTTGACTTTTTTCTCCGCCGTTTTGGCTCGATCTACCGCGGCGCCGCGCGCACGGAGCGATTTTGCAAAAATAATATATTCTTTACAACTTTCGATATCTCAACAAATAAATGACAAATCCTTCTAAAAATTTCTACAATTCTAGTAAATACATTTCTTATGCAGAGTGCGTACTTCGGTTGACCGCGAAACTCGAAACATCGCTGGTACAAATGTATTAAACATATAGTTTATTGTTAGAAACAACTGTAAGGACTGGTAGAAGTCTACTAATCATTGTGCACGTGCTGAGTGCGCACTGGATCGGACAGCGGTCTTGCACCACGATAAACATCAGCCTCAACGTAAACGTACATGTATGCGTGCGCAAATCACGGGGACGAGTACGATCCCAAAAGCCGTTTTTAGAGCAGATGTGTGCGGCAAATGCCTTAAATTTCGGACACAAAACGTTTGTATTTTCAACTCATGTGAAAAAGAAAAAACAAAGGGGATTAAAATTTCACAGTTTTTGAAAAATCAAAACCGAAAAACCGTCTCCAAGGCAAAAAAAAGAAGGAGAATCCTAGTTCTGACGGTTCGGGAATGACAAACGGCAACTGCATATTGGTCGGAAGATTTTGTGCACAAAATATTGGGCACCAAGGAGATCCTCGGATCTCCTGTCTTTCCACGTCAGGTTAAATATTCGTCATAATTATTGTTTTCATCATAATTATTTTATTTCAACAATGTTGTACATGATTATAATTCCAAACTTGACGTTTGGAATCTTGGCACATTCATACAATCAAATTCTGCAATCGAATAATTATACGAATTCGGTAAATAATATACAATGATCAATCAAATATTCGATTATTCAGCACCCCTAAATGGACCATCTCTGCGTTATGCAATAGGCAATGGATCACGGGTTTCTACATATGCACATTTTAATAAAAGTTCATGTACACGGCCTGCCTTTTTTCATACACACCCTGTTCCACCAATCCTGCCTAAAAGCCTGGTTGTCATCGTTATTTCATATATTATTTCAAATGTGTGGTGCTTTTTTAATGAAGGTCCTGTTTTGATCGAATCGTGAGAGCCTGTCCATGAATGAAATTGGCATATCTTTGGTCAGTACATCAAGTCAGCCGTTTGAAAATTCATGGGAAAGTACACGAAACCTCACGGTTGTGTTTTTAGACAAAACTTGTCACTATATCTGTCCTTGTCTATTCACTGCAGTTAAGGCTTTAGTTGAAAATGTTAGATGAAAGTGAAAACCAAATTAAGTTTTATTGTGTGATTGAGTTGGAGTTTGAATGTCTTTCCGCGCGATTTCTTATCACAATTCAAAGAATGAGTTCCTCTTTGGAATTAAGAAGCCATCGTTCCCTAATTTCAAATCATGTTTTGTACACAATGTTTGGAAAGGAGTATCCTTGTCAGAAAAGTATTTGTCAGTGTTGAAATATTAATTTTGATTTGTAAAAGTCCTTTTTTCACTGCTTCTGCACACTCTTTTTTCGATGAAGAGCCGTATAAATATTGTGAATGCGATGTGTGTTAATCAGTTTCCTTTGACTGAAAAGAAGTATAAGCTTAATAACTTCGTAATGTTTGAGAAGGTGTGACTTTGAACAGCTCGAGTTCTTTAACAATGATTTAAGGATGATATACAGAATATGAAGACAGAAAAGGCACTGGTTCAGTAATAATTGTTTATGTTTGACTGATTCAACTATGCTGTATTCTTGTTTTTTGTTAATTTGAATGACATTTTGTAGATGGTCAGTGGACTGACATGATAAGCATGAATTAAGAATGTTTCTCTCTACAGCACATTTGACTTGTTTCCTGTGTCGTTCATTTTCTTGCGTCGTTTTGACTTTCCAGACCGTTAATGAACTAAGATTTGTTTCGAACAATGAACATTTGTAGTCAATCAGACATACAGATACAAAAATCCCCCAATGTTCTCGTTGCCCTAACACCTCAGGAAAACACATTGCTCATGTTTGTTTATAATTGCACCAAAACATGTCCCTGAAGAATTTAAATAGAGTTCTTGGCCTGGGGTGGATAGCTTTTAGTGTCTACACAACATTTAAAGTTAAAAAAGAAAACCCTATTATAGGGTTTTCTTTTCTTGAAAAAAACCCCCAAATTAGAGCGTTCTGCGAATTGCACCAAAACATGTCCCTGAAGTTTGTAATAGAGTTCTTGGCCTTGGGTTGATAGGTTTTAGTGTCTACACAACATTTAAAGTTAAAAAAGAAAACCCTATTTTTCTTGAAAAAACCCCCGAAATTAGAGGCGAATTACTGCGAATTACTGCGAATTACTGCGAATTACTGCGAATTACTGCGAATTACTGCGAATTACTGCGAATTACTGCGAATTACTGCGAATTACTGCGATTTACTGCGAATTACTGCGAATTACTGCGAATTACTGCGAATTACTGCGAATTACTGCGAATTACTGCGAATTACTGCGAATTACTGCGAATTACTGCGAATTACTGCGAATTACTGCGAATTACTGCGAATTACTGCGAATTACTGCGAATTACTGCGAATTACTGCGAATTACTGCGAATTACTGCGAATTACTGCGAATTACTGCGAATTACTGCGAATTACTGCGAATTACTGCGAATTACTGCGAATTACTGCGAATTACTGCGAATTACTGCGAATTACTGCGAATTACTGCGAATTACTGCGAATTACTGCGAATTACTGCGAATTACTGCGAATTACTGCGAATTACTGCGAATTACTGCGAATTACTGCGAATTACTGCGAATTACTGCGAATTACTGCGAATTACTGCGAATTACTGCGAATTACTGCGAATTACTGCGAATTACTGCGAATTACTGCGAATTACTGCGAATTACTGCGAATTACTGCGAATTACTGCGAATTACTGCGAATTACTGCGAATTACTGCGAATTACTGCGAATTACTGCGAATTACTGCGAATTACTGCGAATTACTGCGAATTACTGCGAATTACTGCGAATTACTGCGAATTACTGCGAATTACTGCGAATTACTGCGAATTACTGCGAATTACTGCGAATTACTGCGAATTACTGCGAATTACTGCGAATTACTGCGAATTACTGCGAATTACTGCGAATTACTGCGAATTACTGCGAATTACTGCGAATTACTGCGAATTACTGCGAATTACTGCGAATTACTGCGAATTACTGCGAATTACTGCGAATTACTGCGAATTACTGCGAATTACTGCGAATTACTGCGAATTACTGCGAATTACTGCGAATTACTGCGAATTACTGCGAATTACTGCGAATTACTGCGAATTACTGCGAATTACTGCGAATTACTGCGAATTACTGCGAATTACTGCGAATTACTGCGAATTACTGCGAATTACTGCGAATTACTGCGAATTACTGCGAATTACTGCGAATTACTGCGAATTACTGCGAATTACTGCGAATTACTGCGAATTACTGCGAATTACTGCGAATTACTGCGAATTACTGCGAATTACTGCGAATTACTGCGAATTACTGCGAACAGAATAAAATGACCTGCAGCCGCCGGGGATCGAACCCTCGGTCTTGGGGTTTCCAGTCAAGACGCTGAACCATTAGTGTCATGAGTCACGCCCACCCACCCCTATTTTTACTTTATATTTAAACCTTCGGTTAACCCAATTAAATTAAAAAAACAAGAACCAGTTACACCTCCCGGGGATCGAACCTGGAACCTTTAGGTTACAGACCCTGGGACATACCGTTAGGCCACGTACACCACTTGATTTTTTACATCAAATTTTAGATACTTATAGCTTGGGTGTTTTACTTAGTAATTTAAAGAAGAAAAAATACTCCTACATCTCCAGGGATCGAACCTGGACCCTTGAGGTTACAGACCCTGGGACATGCCGTTAGGCCACGTATACCAGATGATTTTTTTCTTCAAATTTTAAATACTTATAGCTTGGCTTTTAATTAGTGATTTAAAGAAGATAAATTACCTTCACATCTCCAGGGATCGAACCTGGACCCTTGAGGTTACAGACCCTGGGACTTGCCGTTAGGCCACGTATACCAGTTGATTTTTTTCTTCAAATTTTAAATACTTATACTAGCTTGGCTTTTACTTAGTGATTTAAAGAAGAAAAAATACTCCTACATCTCCAGGGATCGAACCTGGACCCTTGAGGTTACAGACCCTGGGACATGCCGTTAGGCCACGTATACCAGATGATTTTTTTCTTCAAATTTTAAATACTTATAGCTTGGCTTTTAATTAGTGATTTAAAGAAGAAAAATTACCTTCACATCTCCAGGGATCGAACCTGGACCCTTGAGGTTACAGACCCTGGGACTTGCCGTTAGGCCACGTATACCAGTTGATTTTTTTCTTCAAATTTTAAATACTTATACTAGCTTGGCTTTTACTTAGTGATTTAAAGAAGAAAAAATACTCCTACATCTCCAGGGATCGAACCTGGACCCTTGAGGTTACAGACCCTGGGACATGCCGTTAGGCCACGTATACCAGTTGATTTTTTTCTTCAAATTTTAAATACTTATAGCTTGGCTTTTACTTAGTGATTTAAAGAAGAAAAATTACCCTCACTTCTCCAGGGATCGAACCTGGACCCTTGAGGTTACAGACCCTGGGACATGCCGTTAGGCCACGTACACCAGTTGATTTTTTTCATCAAATTTTAGATACTTATAGCTTGGGTTTTTACTTACTAATTTAAAGAAGAAAAATTACTCCTACATCTCCAGGGATCGAACCTGGACCCTTGAGGTTACAGACCCTGGGACATGCCGTTAGGCTACGTACACCAGTTTATTATTTTCTTCAAATTTTAGATACTTATAGCTTGGGTTTTTACTTAGTAATTTAAAGTAGAAAAATAACTCTCACATCTCCGCCGGGGGGATCGAAATAGAAACCTTGAGGTAACAGACCCTGGGACATGCCGTTAGGCCACGTACACCAGTTAATTTGTTTCTTTAAATTTGAGATACTATAGCTTGGGTTTGTTCTTGGTAATTTGAAGAATAAAAATTACTTTGACATCTCCAGGGGATCGAAATTGGAACCTTGAGGTAACAGACCCTGGGACATGCAGTTAGGCCACGTACACCAGTTGATTTTTTTCTTCAAATTTTAGATACTTATAGGTTGGGTTTTTACTTGGTAATTTGAAGAATAAAAATTACTTTGACAATTGACATCTCCAGGGGATCGAACCTGCAACCTTGCGGTTACAGACCCTGGGACATGCAGTTAGGCCACGTACACCAATTGATATTTCTATTTAAGATACTTATAGGTTGGGTTTGTACTTAGTAATTTGAAGAAGAAACATTACCCTTACATCTCCTGGGGATCGAACCTGGAACCTGGAACATTGAGGTTACAAAATCTGGGTCATGCCGTTAGGCCAATTGCACCATTTTTTTTTCTTCAAATTTTAGATATTCATAGGTTGGGTTTGTACTTGGTAATTTGAAGAAGAAAACATACTTCACATCTCATGATCAAGGGATCGAACCTGGAAACTTTGTGTACACCAGTTGAAATTTTGTTGAACATTTTGGAAGCTTATAGGCGAGTGGTATATTTGAAATACATTTGGGATTGTAAACCTGTCCGTTCCTCCAAATAAGCCCAATGATCAATCAGAAAATTAAGGGTATGGCCATTCATGAAGGACAACTGAGGACCGCGTGATGATGACCATAGTAGACCAGGCACTCAGAATTACATCTTCTGTCTGAATATCTACTCATAGAAATGGGGTGAACTCTGCACTCTGAAATGGACAGCCACTGTATCGTACCATGGACAGTCACTGTGTGTCTCATCATGGATAGCATGTGTGTCTCACCGTGGACAAGCTCTGTATGATAGACACACGTTGTCAGCCATCACTCCTACGATCCGTGTAATAATACAAGTGAGAGGCTGGGTTCACGAAAGAGAACTGTCAACAAAAAAGCAATAGCACAACATCCAAAAGCACATTATGACCAAAGGTCGTGCTTTATGTCCATTACGGCGTTGCGAATAGTGTGCCCTTAAGAAACACCTCTAGGCACTTAAGTTTGCACGACCCTTCGTCATAGTGCTATATCCTTTATTCAATATTTTGCATACAGTTGTCTATCTTTTGTCCCTGGTTTTTTTTCACTCAACCATGTGTCAATAATGTGTGACGTGTCATCGACGTCATCGGGTCTTGTTAAGCACGCTGCCCTTCCGCGATCTACACAGGATTCTTTTTTGTGTTTGCTGACTCTAGGGTCGTGGTATATACCGTCGCAAACTTCACACTTTTTGGTTTTTAATTCTGGAGGTCTGCATGGGTCGAGAGTCTAAACGCTACATGCTTCAGGTGTGAATCCAGTTGTACTCCTTCTCTGAAACGATTTGTCGTCTTAATTCCCTGGAAATGCCAAGTAGGAGGTTTGCGGTGGTGCCATCTATGTCATCTTTTAAGAGAAGGGGTATAGTTGGCTCTGAAAAGAGCTAGAGTTACCGGCTCATTTCAGAGCCATACTCCTCCTTATGAGATGATATACATGGTGTCACCGCATACCCCCTATTTGACGAAACTTCAGAACTCCGCTCCATCCCTTTTGATTGCGAAGCAATGTAAGTCCGAAATTGACGGGCACCCTAGCAATGGCTGCTGTACAACAATGGCCATTGGGTGCCATGCGTTTGATTAGTGGCTCTGACGTCATTGTCCCTAATTAACTTGCCCAGTGTGAGAGCAGGGTCACTCGGAGGGTAACCCGGGTCTAAACCCGGCCCAGCTAATCGAACACATCATAGGCGTTTTCCAAAACCCGGCTTAGAAGTTTTGTCTCTGGCCTCGTCTCTAGGTAGGTTTGGTCTTTCGGTGAAGTTGAAGCTTTGAAATAATAAAAAAATTAAAAAAAACAGTACAACCTTCAAAACCGAAGCCAATCCGTCAAAGCCGGAGCCTAAGGCTAAGCCGTGATTTCGAAAAGGCCCTATGAAGGCTGTTGGCTTAAAATTGAGCCAGGACGACTGTTAGGCCCTATGTCAGACCCTCGCAGTGTTTTCGCAAGCCATATCCTCAGTGCCAATATATAAATCTCAAAAGAGGGCCTGACGTCCCGGCAAAGTGACAAGGACATACACATACAGTCAGGGGAAGGAAGCAGTTTGTAACAGTTATTGTATTAACTTCAGTGCCAATACAGTGTACACGTTTCCCATATGGTCACCACTAGAACTCTGCCAACCACCTTTTTTCCAACCTTCTCTGTTTTCCGCTTTCCGAAGGGCTTCTCTCAAACAATAGCCCTGTCAACTCTGTGACGTCATCTTCTTGAAGCGGTCCGGCCGAAGACACCCTCCCGATCTCCAAAAGACAAAAAAATGAAGGAGATGAGGAGGGGCATGCTGGTACAGACCTCCTTAGTTTTAGAGGGTCCAGGCTCCAGACGCTGACAGGAATTGACTCTTGAGTCATTTGTGTATTCTCATTAATTAAATTCGGCTTTATTGGTGCCGGTAGCACACACACAAAAGGGAAAGGGGGAAAAACCCTATAGACATAATCAGCAACAAGATACAATAAGTGTCTAGATATGAAATTGCACATGAGAATTAAAGTTTCAGTATGTGTTTTGAAGACTCCCACAACGCCACGGAAAACACACTGTCGTCAATACCACAGATGGAACATTAGATTAGACACAAATCATGTGGATATATAGCTTCAAAGGAACGTCAGGGAGAAAACCCAAGCAGCGGTGGATCACTGATCCCACACGTTCAGACGTCGAGTATCAACAACTCGGCCACAAACTGGATTGTGAAATAAATATCCCCTATAATGCCAGTCTGGAAAATACATGTACCCCATGACCCGATCTATATAGCAATGCAATAAACCCTTTCGACGTTCGCAAAGCATCATGGTATAGATGACCAACTCGCCGTCTTTTTATCGCACAACTCTATGGGAAAGCACTTACGTTCGTGATTTTTTTTTTTTTCTCCCAAAACTAGATGGAGTTCAGAAATGAAACTCACACATATTTCTTTTCAAGATACAAGCAACAATACATATTTTTTGTTGAAACGTTCAGTGGATAGTTTCGGATGGCAAGCGCGGTTCGCGCATGCAGCTTCGCGCATGCGCACATAGCGCGCCGCTAGCTGTATGCGGTCACCGCGTTGCCATCCAGTCACCAACGGAAACCCCATTAATTTCTCCGAAACTAGCCACTCAACGTTCCGACCAAAAATATATTTTGTTGCTGGTATCTAGACAAACATTCTGTGTGAGTTTCATTTCTGAACTCCATCTAAATTTTGGATAAAAAAAATAAAAAAAATCACGAACTTAAAGCCCCTATACACAACATTGGTCGAGGTCAAATAATAGCATCCATACGTTGTCTGATCCAACATAATAATGCATGAATTAGCACACGTGTGCAAATTTCAGCTCAATCCGCCAACCGAGTCTCGAGAACATCGTGAAAACCGCTTCATTTGTTTCGCGAAAATGCAGCATACAACGCCGTACTGTTCCGGGAGTGAGACGTAAACTTTTTCTTTACTATTTTCTAAAAAAATACTGCATTTTAGGCAGAAATATTTCAATGCGAGGTTTCTATTATAACCATCTTCAAACTGGATAAGTTTCATGTAAACATGCGAACATTTCTGTTTTTCGATCTTACCAATGTTGTGTAGGGGCTTTAAGTGCTTTCCCATAGAGTTGTGCGATAAAAAAGACGGCGAGTTTGACATCTATACCCATGATGCTTTGCGAACGTCGAAAAGGTTTATGGCATATCTTCTATATCATGCATACAGGCAGTCCACGGCATTAAACACAATTAACTACACCACATTATGAAACAACATAATCAGCTGCATTAGTAATCCACATGTACATGTACATGTACAGTACGCGTATTGTATAGGCCTACCATAGTAAACTATTATGAGGCCTACACAGTACAGTCGACATGACACTAACCCGTAAACAATCCCACTCACGTTGACATTGCCCCGTTTTGATTCCCAAAATCATTATGTTCAACGGCTAGATGCCTACACCCCCATCAGCCCAAAGATTTACTGGAACATTAAATTTACCTGACGACTCCTCAGGAAGGGTTTTTCTGGACTCGAACCAGCCAAAAAGGTTGCAATTATATGAGGTGACGGAAAGCTACTCTAGGCTGGTTCCCGTCCCTTACCTGGTCTCCAGACGTCTCACGTCCTCCAAAATGCAGGACGTGAGACGTCTGGAGACCAGGTAAGGGACGGGAACCAGCCTAGTACTACTGATTGATGTAAAGCTGTATTCGAGACCCCATGCCGCGTTTATTCGATACTCCAGTATCTATTTGGTAATTTGAGGAATCGATTCTCTCTATAGTTAACCCATAAGTTGCCATGTAAATGTTTCGATACTGCAGTACGACGAAGTAAGGTGTCCCGCTCCCCCAGGCCCAGAGTCGGAAAAATGCAGCATCGTACGTGATTGGCTGCGCACCATGATATGAATTATTCAGTAGCAGTACAATCAATGACAAAAACAAAACTCTCTTTCTGTCTGCATACCCCCTCCCTCCTTGCACATGCAGTGCCCTGCAGGGTCGTCTTCGTCAGTCCTATCCATCTTGTGACAGGCCGGCACCAGGTCAATTTACACCTTTTTTCCCACGGTGGTTAGTATATCATAAGATCCAAGTGATCCAACATGATACCACGGGGAAAAGTGTCTTCTATATAATTATATAGGACACCATTTTACGGGTATAAGAGATGACTTATGACTCGTAACTGCATCAAAGTGTTAACCAAAATATGATATTGAAGGAGTAGGGGGGATTCAAGTTGGTGTTCTGGTTGGGGTTCTGGTTGAGGTGCTGGTTGTGGCGTGGGTTGAGGTGCTGGTTTGGGTTCTGGTTGGGGTTCAGGTTGAGGTGCTGGTTGAGGTGCTGGTTGTTGCGTGGGTTGAGGTGCTGGTTGGGGTTCTGGTTGGGGTTCAGGTTGAGGTGCTGGTTGAGGAGCTGGTTGTGGCGTGGGTTGAGATGCTGCCGTTGGGGTGCTGGTTGGTGTTCTGGTTGAGGTGCTGGTTGAGGTGCTGGTTGTGGCGTGGGTTGAGGTGCTGGTTGGGGTGCTAGTTGGTGTTCTGGTTGAGGTGCTTATTGAGGTGCTGGTTGTGGCGTGGGTTGAGGTGCTGGTTGGGGTGCTAGTTGGGGTTCTGGTTGGGGTACTGGCTGAGGTGCTGGATGTGGTGGTAGTTGGGGTAATGGTTGGGGCGCTGGTTGGGGTACTGGTTGGGGCGTTGGCAGCCAATGATGATGGCAATGATGATGATGGTGGTGGTGCAGGAACTTCATCATCAACAACATTACCATCATCCTCTTCCATGTACGTGTTGTATGGGTAATCTGTTGTGCACAAAAAGGAGCAGTTGGTGAAATAAACATACATAAGTTTCATGTACACTTGGACAGATTAGATTTGAGTATCATTAGTGTGTAATTACAAAAGTAAATTTTGTACCTGCACCAGGCATGAAGGGTATTGTCTCCCCCTCCCCTCTTGCTACAATTCCTTCTTTGGCAGACGGGGCCAAAACCTTCAGAACAGCCTCCATCAAGTCCTCTGTTCTTGGTCTTTCGCCGCCGCCTTCATTGAAAATACAAATAAAAACAGGAAAACTATAAATAAAAGATCAAAATTAATTGTCAATATCAATACTATTCATGTGATCTGAAATGAAGCTTTTCGTACGTCATTTCGCACTCCCTCATTTAAAAACAGGCAGGTGGTGGATGCCAGTTAAATGAAAGCATAACAAATAAATTAATAAATGAAAATTAAGCTACAAAGAAAATGTCAAACAAAACAGGAAAAATATGTCTGGGAACCTATTAAAAATTACGAAAAAATGGTAAAGAAAAAAATTACTGAACCAGGAGTTGTTGTAAGTTGTGCGCGAGATGGGTTTGCGTATCAGCGCGGCGCTCTCACTCTAGTCAGTACATTACAAACTACAAATACATCACTTGTAGTATTACCATGATAATGCTCTCTTCTTCTCCTTGTCTATGAAGCTACTGATATTCCTTCTCTGGTTGTTGTCGTTCACCTGACGGATCAGGGCTGACCGCAGGGAGGTCAACAACTTTGAACCCTATCTAAGCTATCTGACGCGTGTGGAAATCTTGATTTCCAGAATCGAGCTTCACATGTGCTGTACATGTACATCGGACTCGGATAAATAATTATCAAGGCTTTCGGGACTGCACTATATATCAACTCTTGAGGGCGCTATTCAACCTCTCTGAAAAGAAGAAGAAGAGAAAACCGACAATTAATTACGATTGAACGAACGAGAAAGTACAAGCGCACTCGTCAAAGTTCATCCCCCACGATTGAGCCAAGTGGAAAGCCCCAAACAATACCGACTATTACAGACTCAATAACCAAATAGACAGACGTAGAATAGAATTAGTATTTTAATAATAAATATGAATAAGCCGTCGACTCAGCAAATTTTCCTCAATCAATTTGTTGTTTTTCTCGGTAATGTGTCCATGGTTATGGCAGTGCCTCGTGTTAATATTCTCAATAATGTCGTGGCCTGAGGCGCTTATGGACCTGGAAAGTACAGTTGTTGTTTTTCCCGAAACCTGCGCCGTGACGCAGGAGCCTTGCCCGCCAATAATGCACGTAATATCATTACGCAGCATGGACATTGCGCACTCGGAATGTCATCATGGCTAGTATTAAAATACCACGTCACTGATTGTTTAAACCTTGCTTATCTTACCCAACGGAAATAAGACAGATGCACAATATTGAAAACACCGTGCAGAAATAAACGCACATCAAAATAATTTGGGAAAACAATGAAGGCCTTTTCATCCTCTAAGCCGACATTTTCCCTCCTCAGGCCTAAAATTTCCTCTCTTTTTTTCGTGGGTTAATTGGTACCAATATTTGGTCATCAGTGTACTTCAGTTAGCACAGCATTCAGCTTATGTGAATCAGCTGAACAACAATGGGACAAATTGAGTCTGCGGTTCTCGAAGTCTATGAAGAAAAACCTTTTTCTGCCGACATGAAATCAACGGGAAATAAAATTATCCTTCACCATTCAAATTATCTTCGATGAAAGATTTCCTCCTATGTCAGCGTAATGTCATTGGTAATATCCTTACGATTAATAGACATAATCATGATTTAAACATCGTCTACAGCAGCTCTCCGTACGTGCAAGTTCGATGAAGGGAGAGAGGGAAGGAGGGGGGAGGAGGGAGGGAGGAGGGAAGGAGGAGGGAGGGAGGAGGGAGGCAGGAGGGAGGGAGGGAGGAGGGAGGAGGACAGAAAAGGGATGGATGGAGGAGGGATGGATGGAGGAGGGAGGGAGGAGGGAAGGAGTAGGGAAGAAGGAGGGAAGGAGGAGAGAAGGAGGGAGGGAGGATGGAGGGAGGATGGAGGGAGGAGGGCAGGAGGAGGGAGGGATGGGAGAGGTAGGAGGACGGAGGGAGGGAGAAGGGAGGAAGGCGGGAGGGGAGGGAAGGAGGAGGGAGGAGGGAGGGAGGATGAAGGAGGACAGAAAAGGGATGGATGGAGGATGGATGGAGGGATGGAGGAGGGAGGATGGATGGATGGGAGAGGTAGGAAGACGGAGGGAGGGAGGAGGGAGGGAGGGAGGAGGGAGGGAGGAGGGAGGGAGGAGGGAGGGAGGGGGAGGGAGGAGGGAGGGAGGAGGGAGGGAGGAGGGAGGGGAGGGAGAGAGAGGGGGAGAGGGGGAGGGAGGGAGAGAGGGAGAGCGGGAGGGGAGATGGGGATGGTCAGTCCTGGCCTGTGTTGATTAGCTCGTTAGATTTAAGGGCCATTTTTTTTCTCAGGACAATTTGCCCGCCCGTGTCTTATTAACGACAGACATCCGAGAGAGGGAAGGTGGACGGGGGTGGTGGAGAGAGATGAGGGGGTGGGGGGACCAGAAAGCCACCGTGGTCGAGAGCGGACGGTGGCATGCAAGGTGACGGCGGCCGGTCGGCTGGCACAACACAACACGACCCCGGCGCAATTAGCGACCCCAACGCTTCGGAGGCTCTAATGAGCGGAACCGCGCTAATTAACGGGCCGATTTCTAATTAAAAACCCTGGCCAGTCGGGGGACGGGGTGGGGTGGGGTGGGTGGGGGGCAGCACGCTGCGTGACGCGCTCGCCAGCACCGCTGCCAATTTCAAATTCCCAGAGAGTGCGGAGAGGAAGATTGGAGAAAGATTATGAAGGGAGAGCTGGGGGGAAAACTCTCTCCGCGGCCGACCAGACATGGTCCGCTTCTGGAGGGTCGTCCACGGACTAACTGGGAGACAAAAGCTGTCCTTTCTAGATGGAGCTCGGCGCACGTGGTGAACCAATTAGTCTTAATTTGGTTATTAAGTCGGCCAAGAAGACGGCTCTGGAGATGACCACTCCAACCGTACTTTCTGCCGTGTCCGTGGAATGCGCCAGGAACATCATTCTCTCATATACCCGACGCCTATTGCAATAACATCGGGTTTGTTTTGTATTCCTCTGTTCGCATAATCCCCGTATAATGAGCCGTAATGTCCAAGCAGTTGAAATTAGAAAACAAGTTATTTCACTCCTTTGAGTAAAACGTGCACAACGGATAACTAGTAAGACGAACGAAGGTAGCCACGTACAGGAAATCCAACGGTTTTTATCTCGCGAGATAAAACACAAAAACACATTATTTTTCTTTGTACCATTCCTTGAATGGTACCCTCACAAACAAGCCAACGACTGTTTCGAATTAGATTGTAAACCCCACGGACGTACATGTACACATAAGTGTATTTTATACGAAGGTATGTGGTGGTTACCACACAAATCAGTCGTCCATAATCGGCTAAAAACTCTTGAGGGCGCTATCTAGAAATCCAACCGATGATGTTCATTTCTCACAGGTTGGTGCAAAAAGGGTGACGGGTTTTTGCCCTTTTCTCCTTCCTCAGATTATCGTTTGAGCTAAACCCTTCACTAGTGTTGTTTGTTGGGGTATGTCTAGTTGTTTAACATACAAATTGTGGTTATCTTTCAACGTTTACCAATGTTGTATTGGGCCTTTAAATCACTGGTCGCGCCGTCAAAATAGCGTCAAACAGCCATCCAGCCTACCAGCCAACCAACCAACCATCCACCATCCAACCAGCCAACCAGCCAGCCAGCCAACCAGCCAACCAGCCAACCAGCCAACCAGCCAACCAGCCAACCAGCCAACCGGCCAGCCAACCGGCCAACCAACCAGCCAACCAGCCAACCATCCAACCACCCAACCAACCAGCCAACCAGCCAACCAGCCAACCAGCCAACCAGCCAACCAACCAGCCAACCAGCCAACCAGCCAACCAGCCAACCAGCCAACCAGCCAACCAGCCAACAACCAGCCAACCAGCCAACCAGCCAACCAACCAGTCAACCAGCCAACCAGCCAACCGGCCAACCAACCAGCCAACCAGCCAACCAGCCAACCTGCCAACCAACCAGCCAACCAGCCAACCAGCCAACCAACCAGCCAACCAGCCAACCAACCAGCCAACCAGCCAACCAGCCAACCAGCCAACCAACCAGCCAACCCGCCCACCAGCCAACCAGCCAACCAACCAACCAGCCAACCAGCCAACCAGCCAACCAGCCAACCAGCCAACCGGCCAACCGGCCAACCGGCCAACCAACCGGCCAACCAACCGGCCAACCGGCCAACCTGCCAACCAACCAGCCAACCAGCCAACCAGCCAACCAGCCAACCAACCAGCCAACCAACCAACCAGCCAACCAGCCAACCAGCCAACCAACCAGCCAACCAGCCAACCAGCCAACCAGCCAACCGGCCAACCGGCCAACCAACCAACCAACCAGCCAACCAGCCAACCAGCCAACCAGCCAACCAGCCAACCAGCCAACCGGCCAACCAACCAGCCAACCAGCCAACCAGCCAACCAACCAGCCAACCAGCCAACCAGCCAACCAGTCAACCAACCAGCCAACCAGCCAACCAGCCAACCAGCCAACCAACCAGCAAACCAGTCAACCAGCCAACCGGCCAACCGGCCAACCAACCAGCCAACCAGCCAACCAGCCAGCCAGCCAACAACCAACCAACCAGCCAACCAGCCAACCGGCCAACCGGCCAACCAACCAGCCAACCAGCCAACCAGCCAGCCAACAACCACCCAACCAGCCAACCAGCCAACCAACCAGCCAACCAGCCAACCAGCCAGCCAACCAGCCAACCAGCCAACCAGCCAGCCAGCCAACCAACCAGCAAACCAGCCAACCGGCCAACCGGCCAACCAACCAGCCAACCAGCCAACCAGCCAGCCAACAACCACCCAACCAGCCAACCAGCCAACCAGCCAGCCAACAACCAACCAACCAGCCAACCAGCCAACCAGCCAACCAGCCAACCAGCCAACCAGCCAACCAACCAGCAAACCAGCCAACCGGCCAACTGGCCAACCAACCAGCCAACCAGCCAACCAGCCAACCAGCCAACCAGCCAGCCAACAACCAACCAACTGATAAATCGCACCGACCGACCATTAAGGTGGCGCCAAGGGTGCAAAGTCCAACCAATTGCCGACCCTACAACTGCACACGAATTCCAATCTCCCCAAACCTGCCCCCTTTCCAAACACACCTCAAGCTCGTCACTATTCCTGGACATAGGCCTAGGGCGGGGCGGAGGGTTAGTTAGAGGGAGGAACGGGGGGAGGAAACCCTATCCATGAACGTGTCCAACACACCGGCAATCAGTCTCGGCTACAAGACGAGCAGTGCGTCCCACTCACTAATCTCGCTCTGGCATTCCAATGCATGGTCAATTAAAAAACACATATCATCTTCTTCTTCTCACTTTTTTTTTCTGGTGGGGAACGGGGTCGGGTTGTAAGTGGCCGCCGGTTGCAAATCGTCAAGCAGGACGGTTCAGGTTTACAGGGCGAAAGGTGACAGCACAGCTCCGTGTTCTACATGGACATCATGGCCCGCGGGACCGTAGACTTCTCTCGAGTCGCCCACCCCTTCCCCCCCCCCTCCCTCTCTGTTTCCCGCGTCTACATCCGTATCATCGGCCGTCGAGCTCGGTCTCCACCTATAGCCCCTGCCCCATGCATCCTGCGCCTTCAATTCCTCTAATCCACCGTGAGAGCTTCAGCCCCAGACCAATCGAGAGAGCCCCGAATTGGTGTGATCGGATTTGGAGCTGAGAAAGGTTAGGTATACGGATAAACTCCACAACTATAAATCCGTAACCACCAAAAGAAAAAGAAAAGAAAAAAAAAACATTATTCTAATCGAATATCTGCGACCAGCGGGGCCGATTAGGTTCATCATACGGTGCAAACTGCCGACCCCCCCCCCTCCCTGCGCAGAACGGAGTTAAGCGTCAGTCAGAAACAACACGAACGCGGCACATGGTTGGCAAAGGGGCAATGCAGAGCTAGACACGGTTGGGCCAGCATGGGCCTGAGAAGTTTTGCTTTTTCTCCTCTCTTGTCATATACGGGATGATTATTTTGGGGAGGGAGTGGTTTCTGGATATGCGACCCTGTATGTCTTGCAGGCTACCTGGCGTACAGGGGTCATGGGGACGGACAAGTCGAGTGCTTGGGGAAGGCCAACGGGAAAGCCTTTCTTGTACTTGTAGGACTCGGTGTAGGGCTCCCTCTCTGCTCTCTCCACCCTCTCCTTATCTTCTCCCTGCCTCTCTGTGTATGTCTCGATCTATCTCATCTCTGTACCAGTGTTGCTCTCCCCCTGTCTCTCTCGGTCTGTCTTTTTTCTGTTTCTCAGTCTCTCTGTGTTTCCAAGTCGTTTACCTTCCCTATCTCATTTTTATCTCAATCTTTTCTCCCATCACCTCACTCTCCCTATATCTCACTCTCCCTCTTAATCAATCCCATCTCTGTAAATCTCTCCCCTCTTTCCATCTGTCTGCCTTTCCTCTTTCTCGTTCCTCGATCTTTCTGTCTCCCTCTCTCTCCATCCCACCCTCCCCTCGCCCTCCCTCGTTGTCTGTCTGTCTGTCTGTCTGCCTCTATGCCTGCATAGTCTCTCTCCCCTCCCCCTCTCTCATTTTGGCTCTCTGCCTCTCTGTCTGCTAGCTCGTTTCTTATCCGCTGTCAGATGCGGGCTGTTAAACGCCGAGGCTTAGCCAGGAGAAGAAAAACAGGTGAGGGTATTGGGACTTGGGAATACAGCCGTGGAAAGACTCGCGGGGATATAGAAACAACATCGTGACAGAAGCAGAGAAACACAAGAGAGACGGTGTGGAACACACTGTGGCAGTACTTGGGGTTTAAAGAGAAGAACGCTCTTCTTCTTGTCTTCTCAGTCTTCCTCTTCTTCTCCTCCTCCTCCCACCTCCACCTCCCCATTCTCCCCCCCCCTCCTCATCCTCTTCTTCTTCCTCCCCCCCTCTTCCTCTTCCTCCTCCTCCTACTCCTCCACCTCCTCCCCTCCTCCTCCCTCCCCTCATCCTCTTCTTCCTCATCATACTCCTCCCTCTCCTCATCCTCTACGTCCTCCTCCTCCTCCTCCGTCTCCTCACCCTCTTCCTCCTCCTCCTTCTCCCCCTTCTCCTCCTTCTCCCCCTCTTCCTTCTCCTCCTTTTCTTAATGTTTCCTTTGATTCCAGCGCATTGTGTGGAAGGATGTAACGGTGACTGCAGTCCGGGCGTCGCACGAACTCGAGTCGTGTCGACCGCGGAACAATCGGAGATTAAAGCTGTATCGAGGAATGCGAAATGGCGGAGTTCTCGTGCCTATATGAATGCTTCGGTCAGGGCAGTCTTGCCAAAATGGGGGGGGGGAGGGAATCGACGTTTCCAACGACTGCAGCTTAATGCCCCCTCACTGATTTTTAAGAAGCACTTTAGTCACTTGAGAGTAACCTGAAATGTCCATTCCATGATATGTTATGTCCAGAAATCAGCGTGTCGTTGGACAGAGACAGGCCCAGGACGGCCCTACTTTAAGAGTTGGGGCAGTGTGGGGGGAGTCAGATAGCGGAAGGTATTACAGGGGTGGTGGGGCAGACGGTATCGGATGAGGAATCGCCGTGGCAGAGAGATCGTCTCGGCAGTGTCTGGAGGTTGTGGGGAACGCGGCCACGGGGCGTCTGGAATACACTGTGAAGTCCCGGTGCGCCAAGATTAGCGGCACTACACCGGCGATATCATTGAGTGGACACATTGGTAGTGAATATTCCTAAAATTGTATGGATTTAGTGAACTGTTTTTTCTCATAGATTAACTTAATGCCCGTTTTAAATACTACGCGAACACTGCTGCAGGAAAATTGCTTCGGTAAGCAGGCAAGTATATAGGAAGGCAAGCAGGCAAGCAGATATAGGAAGGCAAGCAGGCAAGTATATAAGAAGGCAAGCAGGCAAGCAGATAGGAAGGCAAGCAGGCAAGTATATAAGAAGGCAAGCAGGCAAGCAGATAGGAAGGCAAGCAGGCAAGTATATAAGAAGGCAAGCAGGCAAGCAGATAGGAAGGCAAACAGGCAAGTAGATAGGAAAGCAAGCAGTCAAGCAGATAGGAAGGCAAGCAGGCAAGTATATAAGAAGGCAAGCAGGCAAGCAGATAGGAAGGCAAACAGGCAAGTAGATAGGAAAGCAAGCAGTCAAGCAGATATAGGAAGATAAGCAGTCAAGCAGATAGGAAAGCAAGCAGGCAAACGGGTAAAAAAAGGCAAGCAGGCAAGCAGATAGGATCCTAATTAATAGTATATGTAGTCTTTTCTTTGATTCTGTATAATGTTGTTAAGCGCCTTGAGCGTCTTTGCAGACGGATTCTGGCGCTCTAGAAATGTCCGTTATTATTATTATTATTTAGGAAGGCAAGCATGCGAGCAGATAGGAAGACAAGCATGCGAGCAGATAGGACGGTAAGCAGGCGAGCAGATAGGAAGGCAAGCAGGCGAGCAGATAGGAAAGCAAGCAGGCAAGCAGATAAAAAGGCAAGTATGCGAGCAGATAGGACAGCAAGCAGGCAAGCAGTTGAAAAGGCAAGCATGCAAACAGATAGGAAGGCAAGCATGCGAGCAGATAGGAAGGTAAGCATGTGGGCAGATAGAAAGCAAGCAGGCGAGCAGATAGGAAAGCAAGCAGTCGAGTAGATAGGAAGGCAAGCAGGCAAGCAGATAGGAAAGCAAGCAGGCAAGAAGATAAAAAGGCAAGCATGCAAACAGATAGGAAGGCAAGCATGCGAGCAGATAGGAAGGTAAGCATGTGGGCAGATAGAAAGCAAGCAGGCGAGCAGATAGGAAAGCAAGCAGTCGAGTAGATAGGAAGGCAAGCAGGCAAGCAGATAGGAAAGCAAGCAGGCAAGAAGATAAAAAGGCAAGCAAGCGAGCAGATAGGAAAGGAAGCAGGCAAGCAGATAGAAAAGCAAGCAGGCAAGCAGTTAAAAAGGCAAGCATGCAAACAGATAGGAAGGTAAGCAGGCGAGCAGATAGGAAGGCAAGCAGATAGGAAAGCAAGCAAGCAAGAAGATAAAAAAGGCAAGCATGTGAGCAGATAGGAAGGCAAGCATGCGAGCAGACAGGAAGGTAAGCAGGCGAGCAGATAGGAAGGCAAGCAGATAGGAAAGCAAGCAGGCAAGAAGATAAAAAAGTCAAGCATGTGAGCAGATAGGAAGGCATGCAGGCGAGCAGATAGGAATGAAAGCAGGCAATCATATAGGAATGAAAGCAGGCAATCATATAGGAATGAAAGCAGGCAATCATATAGGAAGGCAAGCAGGCAATCAGAATGATAGGAAGGCAAACAGGCAAGCTGCAAGGAAGGCAAGCTGGCAATCAAGTAGGAAGGCAATCAGGCAAGCAGATAGGAAGACAAGCAGGCAAGCTGACACGCAGGCAAGCAGCCAAGCAGGCAAGCTGGTAGTGGAACCAGCAGGCAAGCATGGAAGTATAGGCAAGCAGGCGGGCAAACAAGCAAGCAAACGTGAAGGCAGGGGAAACATGTAAAGCAAACGAGCAAGTATACGCATGCATGCAAACAAACAAATACTAACCCCCAAAATACCACCAAGAAAACAAAGCACAAAAGCAAAGCTTAGCCAGCAAACAAACCCCGAATTCAAATTCTTACGAGGCTATGAACGCAAGAAGGAGGTCAAGAATAACTGGGAGGGGGTAAATCGAGAGTTGCACCGCTGCCCCCCCCCCCACACACACACCCACTCACTTTCATTCTGACTGGAATGCCAAGATGGGGGAGGGGGAAAATGAAAAAAAAAACCTCTTCTGAAAACTGACCGCGTACACAAATCGATTTGCGCCAGTACGGCCAACCGAAATTCGAACTACCCGGGTGGGGATTGCCTTCGTTCCTGCAGAGGGCGGAAGGGATTGAGTGCTACCCCGCTGCGCTAAGTTGGCCCGGCTCGCATACCACTCCAATGCTCTAATTTTAGACTGAGAAACAGAGTAGGGGAGGGGCAGGGAGAATGTGGAGGCAAGAAGGAGGGTGGGGGAGGGTTTATAGAAGATGCTTACCGGATGAAATCCTTCCCCCGTGTACTGTCCTCTGGTTCCGAATCCCAGCCTTGTCGGACACGCTATAAGTTATTGGGACTGAGATTATTTTAAAGTGCATAAATGAGTGTGGTGAGACGAGGCAGGAGGAGAAGGAGAAGGAGAAGGGGGAGAAGAAAGAGAAGGAGGAGGAGAAGGAGAAGGAGGAGAAGAAGGAGGAGAAGGAGAAGGAGGAGAAGGAGAAGGAGGAGAAGAAGGAGGAGAAGGAGAAGGAGGAGAAGGAGGAGAAGAAGGAGGAGAAGGAGAAGGAGACGGAGAAAGGGGAGAAGAAGGAGGAGAAGGAGGAGAAGAAGGAGGATAAGGAGAAGGAGAAGGAGGAGAAGAAGAAGAAGGAGACGGAGAAGGAGGAGGAGGAGAAGGAGAAGGATGAGAAGATGGAGAAGGAGAAGGAGCCTTTCTTTTGACTTTTCAAAAGGAAAACTTTATTTCATTCCTTTGAAAATAACCGAAAAAAACCCCAAACCAAATAAACAATATTTACAATTAAAAGACACGAAAATAATGCATTAATAAAATAAAAAAGGAGAAGGAGAAGGAGAAACAGGAGCAGAAGCATAAGAAAGGAGAAGGAGAAGTAGGGGAAGAGGAGGTGGATAAAGTAAAGGGGGAGGAGAATGAGAAGGGGAAGAGGAAGATGAAGCAAGAGGAGGGGGAGAAGGAGGAGGGGAAGGAGGAGGAGGGGGAGGAAGTGGAGAAAGTGAAGGAGAAGGAGAATGAAAAGATAAAGAGAAGGAGAAGGAGAGGAAAGGAGGAGGAAGAGAAGGATAAGAAGAATAAAAAGGAGGAGGAGGAGGAGAAGGGGAGAAGGAGAAGGAGAAGGGGGAGGAGGGGAAGGACTATGAGGAGAATGAGAAGGAGAAGGGGATCAAAACCTCGAACAAGAACAAGACTAGTATGATGAGAGAAAAAAACGTTGAAGACGAAAACGTACAAAGACGACGATGACGATCATGACGATGTTCAGGATGAAGACGACGATGATGATGATGGAAAAGGAGTAGAGGAAGATGGTGAGGGAGGAGAAGGAATGAGTGAGGGGGTAGGTGGGTGGTTGGCTTCAGGTCACGGAACCGTCCCAGACAGCGGTGCACAGAAAGAAACGTGACGCAGCGCTTTCCCGCTCGGCCCTCCCGTCCCCAAACCAAACAGGTAATTAGGCACGTACGGACCAGGAGTGCCATGGCCCAACTAATTGGAGAAAAATCAAGATTTCGCTCCCACTCACGGACAACCCCCTCACTTCCTCCACCTCCTCCAAACACACACATACATAAAACACGAAGGTAATGACAGTGTGCCGTGCTACAATTTCTGTCGGTTAATTTAGGAGTGCCGAGGGAGTATGGTTCGAGGTGTCGGCGACTGGAGGGAGCCAGCGAACGCCGAACACACTGGTCCGAGGGCGAAACGAATATCGTGCCAAAGCGAATGAAAAAATTCGACTCCCGAAGCCCAACGAGCGCAGCACAGCACGAAGAGGCGGCTCTAGCGCCCGAAATGGAGGAGAAATTAGCCTTAGCTTAGGCGCAGGTCTCCCGCGCACGAACGGAATGACGCCATTGGGACAGTTATTAGGCCGTGTCCGAATATTTTGGGCGCGGCTAGAAGTAACACGCAAGCCTATAATGGGAACTGAATGCAGCCGCTTGTTGACGATTTTCATAGACTGGTGTGCACTTTCAAGCCGTAGCCAATGAATTCGGACGCAGCCTCACTGTCGCGCCTGCGACTGCGGTTCTTGCCTCGTGGTGCATCACGGGACAGATGACTTGCAGCGTTAATTCTCTCCCATGATGCACTGCGATCATGGTGCACGGCTATGCGGTGCGCGCGTATCTTCCGCCCTTTCTCGGCTCGTGTCTGCAACTAAGGCCGTTTTCGAATTGAAGCCTTAGGCTCGGGCTTAGGATTCAGTCAGATTCACCTCGCTCGTTATAATATCACATGCATCTAAAAACAAGCGTTTGGCCCCGGTTTCTTGGGGAATATCCTCTACCTATCAAGCCAACAAACCTTCAAATTCGGAAACAAACCACAAACTGGACTTTCAGGTTTTGTCAGATGGAGACGAAGCCTGAGCTCGAGCCTATAAGCCTTCATTTCGAAAAAGGCCCATAGTCTAAAATGAGCTAAAAAAAAGTCACATCCGATCGTACATAGGCCAGCATAGAGCTGGAACCCTCTTTCAGAAGAGAGGGCTCCGCAACCCAGGTCGATCCCTGGCAGTATTAGAAAACTAAGATACAACTCTCTCTCTAAACGAAGATACATGCACACAGCTGTACACACAGCCAACGACCTCGAACACCGAACATGTTCAATAGTCAAGGCTTGGGTGTGCAACAATGTGCAGTGCAGCCACTCCACACAAAGTTATTCGGGCACAGAGCTTCGGTCGGCAGTGTGCTTTGAAATGAAATAGCCTTTTTTATTATTATTTGACGTCAATGGCCGATACACCCTGTGTACGAGGAATAAGTTAGTTCTGGTTTATCGGTAATAATGTGAACCATAGGCGACGAGTGTCACATACGAAGTCCCCTTCTTCGCGAGTCAGAACAAAAGAACCCAAAACAACCCCCTGACTCTCACTTCGACTCAACTTGAAGAAGAAGCAGACACGGGTGCATCTGTGCATACCAGCGACCTTCCTGGTCGGGTTGCAGGGGTGGATCGAGGTGGGGAACAACTTTTCCACCCTAAATAAGAATCGACCTTTCTTCTATTCCTCCTCCTCCTCCTCTACCCTTCAAACTCTAGAACAACCTCCTCCTCCACCTCCCACACTCCCAACACTTCCTCCCACCTCCTTCATCTCCTCTTTCTCCTTCTCCTCCTCCTCAACCCTCCTCCCCACCTCCTCCTTCTCCCCTCCTTCTCCTTCTCTTTCTCCCTTCCCTCCTCCTCCTCCTACACTTCCTCCCCACCTCCCCTCCTTCTCCTACTCTTTCTCCTTCTCCTCCTCCTCAACCCTTCCTCCCCACCTCCTCCTTCTCCTTACCCCTTCCCCTTCTCCTCCACCTCCTACAACCTTCTCCTTCTCCTGCTTCTCATCCTCCTACTTCCTCTCCCCTACTCCTCCTCCTCCCTCCACCCCTAATCCTACCTCTTTCTCCTTCTCCTCCTACTTCTCCTCTCCTCCTCCCCCCTTCTCCTCCCTCCTCAACCCCATCTCCCCTCCTCCTCCTCCTCCACCCCCCAACCAATCCCCACCCGCCTCCTCTATACGGGCTGTGTGCGATGAAATCAATCAGACTCCCCTCCGGGACCAAAAACCCGCCGAAAATAAAAGAAGAAGAAGAAGAAAAAAACAAACCTGGCGGGTTATTTCAGCAGAAATCGATGGGGACATATCAGCGACCGCCCGGACCCCCTTGCTCGTGAATGTGCAGGGCAATGGCACAGCGGCAGCCATATAGACGATTGGACGATGTCGAGCCAGATACCGCAAGAGACGCCGCTGCATGCAACCTCTCAATACACGTGTGCATCAAATCTATGCGTAGCTATCTATCTACCCTGCAGAAAAAATCCCATTCAGGTTTTTTTTTTTTCTTTGGGGGGGGGGGACGATTCATACACATTTCTCCGAAGAAAAGAAAACACACATACACATACACTCGCGTGGAAATTAATCTCTCCACCCGTTTTTTTTTTCCTCTGTCGAAAATGTTGGCCAACTTTGGGGGCTGTCAAATGAATGAGGAAAAAGCTGATGGAAACGAGGCCACGGGCCCTTCTCTCTTACAGCAGCCGTGCAGAGGGATGAATTTATATAATGAAAAACTGCGACCCGATCTGTTACTGGGAGGTGCGCGTGTTGGGAGTGTGGAGTGCAGCGGCGGTGGCGGCGCGGGGGTTGGAGGTGATATTCACGGTTAAGGGCTAACCCTCGATGAGGGGTTGGCCCTTCTAAGACGCTGCCATGCCTGCGCTCTTGAACGCTGCACTGGAACAGATCCACCACACGACGCAGGAGGAGCACAGTGAGAATGTTCACAGAGGCTATAGGCTGTCGAAATGGAAGATTTATGTCTTCAAAGGGTCAATTCCAATACGTCCATCGTAACTTACGATCAGTCGTAAGATGGTGAGCGATCCGCACAACTTATGATGGTTCTCACCAATCGTAAGTTGATATCAAACATTAGGAGGGCCTGACGTTTCAGTCCAAGCAGGACCTTTCTCAAAGGCAGAATGATTCTGACTTTTAGAGAGGTCCGGCTAGGATCTAAACGTCAAGGCCTCCTAAGTTTGGATCAATTATTCGATTTTTGGTCATTTTAGTCAGTAAGTGGTGTGCAACATGTGTGCATATTACTGTAATCATAAGTTGAGTTACGATAGGTCGTCAGGCTATGTGAAATCCACCCCTGGCCGTCTTATGAATATCAATGAGAGGAAGGAAAGTTATATCAGTGCCGGAAAGGTGCAAGTACATAGTGATGGGGCCACGCTGCGCAGCATTTGTAGCTGTACCTCTTTCGTGTTACCAATAACGATTGGCGTGGTATAGGCGTTTTGTACCAGGGTGCTTCACCCGTTACTATAGCCTATACCGATTGGGTGCTGGGAGGGAGTATATGTGGATCGGGAGGGATTCTAACCTAGTGCTCCTGCCTCCTGGTTCAGACGTTTGCGATCTGTGACACTTGGCTTGGCTCTAAAGTGACTGTCGGGAATTGGAGCATGATTTGACCACCACAATCCCAAATGTAAGATTTTGTTGGCCAACAATTTTAACGGCTTTTTTTTTTTTTTACCAAGAAAGTAGGCCACAGCCGTCGGTTGAATATCACTGTACTGTTTTACACTGTAAAGGGTAACCATTATCATCGTCCACTTTGAAACCATATAGCTGCTCTTTGCGATTATCTTTCAATTAAATCGTCGGTGGAAAAAAATGGGTGCTCTGCGTTATGGAAATGCCAGCTGGATATGGAGCGCGCTTGACTGCCTCCAAGTTGCCCGGCACGATCGAGGAATTGATCTGAGAGGACATCTCGGGCGGGAGCCGGCCACCCAGGACGGCCTTCCTTCGTGCCGAGCAGATGAGAGAGACAACGGGGAGGTAATCGCTGTCGACATATCGCCACCTCCGGTCACCCTCCCCCCTCCTCCTCCTCCTCCACCCGTTCCTCACCGGCTGGGGAATGGGGTCTTCAGTGGGTCGACCGCCGTCGCTTCGTGATCGGCGGACAGGGCCGGGTGTGTACCCGCCTGTGGCATATACCCACCACCGCCACCGCTACCCGACCCCCATGCCATTCCACCCAACACACACGCTGCATCCTTTCCTTTCACTTTCCCCCCGGAGCTCCGTCACGCGATAAAATACGATCGACTTGTCCGTGCGGAAAATGCCAAGCCTGGCATCAAAGGGCAAAGACATCCGCCTTCACCGTCTCACCTCACCTCACCTCACTGTGAATTCGTAACCTACACCCCCCAAAAAATAAAAGGCAGCACTCATTTTGTGCAGTAGAGGGCTCAAACCCCTACATCACGCCATGCAAAGAGAGCTCCACTCGTGTCAGGTATAATTCTACATTCGATATGGAGTTAACAAGCTTATAATTACACAATTTTACGGAAATCTTGGCTCATTTGGGGTTGGGGTGGTGCGCGGGGTATACGTCGCTGCATTGGAGCCCCTATATCGCCAATGACACTCCGCTACGATGGTCAAAGGCGTGCTGTCCGAGCCGACCCAGGATGAAATCAAGGGAGGGAGGGAGGGAGGGAGGGGGAGGGAGGGCGGGAGGGAGGGCGGGAGGGAGGGCGGGAGAGAGGGAGGGAGGAGGGAGTTGGGGAGGGGGTGAGAGGGTGTGAGGGAGGAAGTTGGGGAGACAGGGAGGGGGTTGGGGAGGGAGTTGGGGAGGGAGGGAGGGAGGGAGGGAGGGAGGGAGGGAGGGGGGAGGGAGGGAGGGAGGGAGGGAGGGAGGGATGGAGGGAGGGAAGGGGGGAGGGAAGGGGGGAGGAAGGGAGGGAGGAAGGGAGGGAGGGAGGGGGGAATCCACGAGGAGTCGAGCCGCCTTGACAATACGCCATCGGATACTAGCGGCGGAAAACCGGGCTGATGTCTAATACATGTTCAGCTTGGGGATGCATGGGGTGGTGGGAACTCCAAAAAGCATTGCTCTACGTGAAAGGAAAATGGACTGCAATGGTTTTGAATGGGTTAGAATTCGGGTTGAGTGCTGAGAGGATGAGGCATGGTATGGGGATGTGTAGAGTACATGCCACATGGGTGCTCTGGGTAGAATGCTTTCGAGATGGGATAAGATGAGTACGGGCTGGGTGAGTTATTGGAAAAGGTAGGTGCCAGGTGGGCTATAGGTATGGAATGAGTTAGGCACCGGAGGGTGAAGTGTGGGATAAGGCAAGTATGGGACGGATGAGGTAAGGGAAAGGGTGGATTTCGGGTATGGAGTATGGAGTGACGTAAAGGGATAATCTCGTCTGAGATTAGGTATGGGATGGTTGAAATGATGGGATAAAGTAGATAATTATATACTGTAGTATGGGATAGGTTAGGTATGGGGTGGGTGGAGTATAAGACGGTGTAGCTACTGTGTGTGTGTGTGTGTTTTGTATGGGCTACATCAGGTATAGGATGAGTGTGGAAATGGATGGGAATAGAATGGGTAGAATGGAATGAAGCACACGTGTACGCATTGTATAAATGAGGACTCAGTTCGCTATTGCTCCGTTTGAGAACGGGATGAAGCACAGCGAATGGAAACGGACGGGTGCGAAATGAATCCAGTCCGGTATGAGAAGGTGCACAATGGACCGAGTATCACCGGAGCAGAGGCTGGGAGAGGAGAGAGCCATTAAGAGCCAGGTGAGACGACGGCGCTTCAAACGACACTCGGTCAGCGCCGTGCAAGCAGGCAGGCCGACGGGCCAGCTAGCGGGGATCCCGTTTCCACGCCGACGCGCACCACTAATCCATTAGTAAACTAACATTTTCCCCCCTACTTCAGCTGGGGTCACTTTACGCAGTTGCTTCTTTCCTAATATCGTTAGCCCGGGCAGGTTTGCTCCTTTCCTCCCTGACAATGGGGAGCTCACTACCCCCACCCCTCTACCCCGCTAACGCGAACACTATCACGAAAACGCGTGGCTCTTCGTTTCCTCTTTCCGCTTGGAAACCGTAAACCCAAATGTTGGCAGTGCTCCGAAAACCTTTCTCTCTCACTGTTTCTCCCATCTCTCCCCCCTCTCTATCCTATCTCTCC
Organism: Luidia sarsii; assembly: GCA_949987565.1. Lineage (NCBI taxonomy): Eukaryota > Metazoa > Echinodermata > Asteroidea > Paxillosida > Luidiidae > Luidia > Luidia sarsii. The sequence goes on from OX465112.1 coordinate 9,437,346, forward strand.
CACTCTCTCTCTCTCTCCCTCTCTTTTTCCTACTTTCATTTTCTTCCCCGCTCTCTATTTCCCTTTCTCCTCTCTCTCTCTCCTTCTCTCCTACTCTCTCTCTCCCACTCTCTTTCTCTCCCCCACTCTCTCTCTTTCTCTCAATCCCTCTCACTTTCCTCTCTCTTTCCACCTCTCTCCTCTCGCTCTCCTCTCTGTCCACCTCTCTCCCCTCGCTCTCCTCTCGCTCTCTCTCCACTCACTCCCTCCCTCTCTGTCTCTCGATCTCCCCCTCCTCTCTCTATCACCCTCAGTCTCTCTTTCTCCCCACTATCTCCCAGTGCCTCTCAATGTCCGTGCAGGTAATTCACTTATAGACCGGCTCTCACCATTAGCGATCTGCCCAGGGATTCCGAAGGATTTTGACGCCTCCTTCGAGAGGGATTTTGACTTCCCTCTCGTCTTGTCAGACGGAGAAAGGGAAGGGGGGACTGGGAGCGAGCCGACTTAACTGGCGAGGTTGGCGTCGGGATCAACCCCTAAGACAGCCCGGCCTCGTCGACAGGGGAGGGCCTGTAGACCTTGGCCCACTCAAGCCAAATGCGCTGGGGAGATCCAGATGGATATTCGGGGCTTCGACTCCTGCCGATCCCCGCGGGGACACACCTCTCGCTCGCTCCGAAGAGCGGACAGAGGCGGGCACGGGCTCCCTCGACGCTCGCCGGACTACGAGAAGAAAGACGGTGTCGCGAGATCTCTACCTCAAATAGTGACCTCCTATTGTAGCCTCGACCGGCCCTCGCCCAGGCTGCAATGCGCCATCCACCGTTATTGAGCAATAGAACACCACAACAAGCCGATGCGCTACGAAAATGGATGCCATTGCAAATGACCCGATGAATTGACCTCCGGCAGAATAGCTGACATCCTTGAGAGCATCTTAAGGCCTTCCTAAGAACCCATTGGGGGCTAATTTCCATTGAAAGTGATAGGGACGAATGCTATCAAGACGTGCCCCATGTTTACATTATATTGGAATTGCTTTCCATTACTGGCGGGTGGTCGTATATATCGAGCCCCAATATTGCCACCTTGGGTACTTTCCGTAACCACTTTAATGTGGTCAGCAGTCACCGACCTGGCAATGGTATGTATGAGCAGACAGATGTGCTGACTGAAGCTTTCGTGCTGCAGTGGAGTGAAAATATATGATGATGTTATGATGGTGGTGGTGGCTAATGAAGTTAGGGTAATGATTGGGACGATGGTGATGATGTTGGTGATAATGGAGGCTGTGATGGTGATGTTGATGATTTTTGTATCATTTATGAAAATTCGCCCAAATCAAGGCTATACAGCTACTCCAGGTTAAGGGCTGAGGAACTCAGGAAAGTATTGATGTCGGGGATTATGATAATGATGATGTAGGTGATGATGTAGGTGATGGTGGTGGTAGTGTTGGTGATGGTAGTGGTGGTAGTGGTGGTGGTAGTGGTGATGGTGATGGTTGTGATGATGATGGTGGTGGTGGTGGTGGTGGTGGTGGTGGTGGTGGTAGTGGTAGTGGTAGTGGTGATGGTGATGGTGATGGTGGTGGTGGTGGTGGTAGTGGTAGTGGTAGTGGTAGTGGTGATGGTGATGGTGATGGTGATGGTGGTGGTGGTGGTGGTGGTGGTGGTGGTGGTGGTGGTGGTGGTGGTGGTGGTGGTGGTATAACCATGGTTATGATGACAATGATGACAACAATGAAGCATAACTGTATTCATCTAGGCCTTATTGGATACAGGAGTTAAAAGAACGTCACTGGGGGTATAGTTCCTATAGTTCTCAGCTAATTAAAGTGAGTCCTTGATTAAGTCTAAAGACGGGTGTTAACATACATTACGAGTAAAATCACCCGAAATAGTATGAAAATACGAAATGAATATCATTCAAACTGCTTTACCATTTCGAAACAAAAATGTGATAGCATATAGCGGCGCAGGCATACATTATAGACGTGAATACATTTTGGGTTCCGCAGCGCAGGCGCGGCCAGTTATTAGCGCTAGTGAGGTCGTATTTGTTACCGACCAGGGTGCCTCGTATTTCACCCATTGTGCTCCATTGTCGATCGGGGGGAGGTGCTCCCGGCATATCCTAAGAAATTCCGCTCACCTAACCCCCCCCCCCCTCCACTCCGCCTCATTGGCAAACCGGGTTTTTTCCCCCTATAATGCACGTAACCTTTCTTGGGAAATCTCTGTTTGGGGTGCATTGTGGGTAATGCACAGCGGCTCTCTCACCCACCGTCGCCCAATGTGACGGAACGGTATTGTGTTGCTATTGGATACGTGCGAGACGTGCCCGCGATATTAGATATTCGCATGGATTTGCGAGCGTTACTTAAGACTCGCTGACGAGGTCTGTTTACGAGACGAGACGTAATCTAGACGTGATTTTGTCTGCAGAACGCTGTATAGAAAGTCGAACATCACTCATCCACTCGCAGGAGGGGGAAAGGGTCCCTTGATCAGAACACTTTAAAAGTTCACCCAGGCCATTTTTTTTCTTGCGAAGATAACATCATCAACGAACATGAGAGGAGGCAATGTAATTGGTAGTCGAATTCATAGGTGAAGCTTGCTCCTCTTTTTTTTTGCATTTTCTGCGGTTTGAGGCAACAGACATGCTGGAGAGCATGGTACAAATCCGCCAGCCAGGGAACGGGATTGCGAATGCCTTGCTGGACTCATGTCCATCAACCCTCGAACCAGATAAGTTTTTGGAGGTTACCAAATACAATTAGGCCTATCTCGGGGCTCGGTGGTGACGGCATAGGCAGCATTTCGCGGGAGACAGGTGGAGGTGGCGATGGGCGAGGAGTGGTGGCGATGCAGGGTGGGGGTTTGGGGGTGGGGAAGGGGGGCCGGCCATCGGTTCTCAGGTATCATCTCGGTCATCGTAACCCACCCGCTTTCCAATGAAAACTGGCGACGTCCCCTTCCGGCCGTCGCCGATGCGTCACAACAAGCCCCCTCGTATATACCTTTAAAGGCGTCTCCCCGCAAATATCTGGCGAGGTGCCTCCACAATATCATGTTCCCTAACTGAAACGCGAAATGCAATTTCGGCCGGCTAAACGAATAAGCGGCGATGCCGTCGAGCCCCAGTGTGCGGGCCACTGGGAGAAGGTGGCAACGGCCACATTGACTCTTACTATTTATCATCGCGGAGGCCCGGCATGCCGGCGGCCGTGATTTGAACCGTTCCCCCCCATGAGGGACGCTATGAAAGCCCTTATATCGGGATGGCTCGGCTACGCGAGTTACACAAACCACGCGAGTCTCCTGTGGCGAATGTAGACGGAGAACAAAAAGAAGGAAAAAAGGAGGAGGAGACTAAGAGGAAGGGGAAGAAGGGGAAGAAGGGGAAGTGGAAGAAGGGAAGAAGGATACAACGAAGGAGAAGAAGGATACAACGAAGGAGATGGAGACGAAGGAGGAGAAGGAAAAGAAGGAAAAGAAGGAAAAGAAGGAAAAGAGGGAAAAGAAGGAAAAGAAGGAAAAGAAGGAAAAAGGGGAAAAGAAGGAAAAGAAGGAAAAGAAGGGAAAGAGGGAAAAGAAGGAAAAGAAGGAAAGGAAGGAAAGGAAGGAAAGGAAGGAAGGAGACGGAAAGAAATATAAGAAAGAGACGAAGAATTGGACGAAGGAGACGAAGGAGAAGGAGAAAGAAAAGAAGGTGGAGGAGACGAAGGAGACGAAGGAAGAGAAGGAAAAGGAGACAAGGGAGACAAAGGAGAAGAAGGAGGAGCAGACTAAGAAGAAAAAATGAAAGGAATGAGAAGGAGACGAAGAATAAGCAGAAGAATAAGAAGGAAGAATTAAGAATAAGATGAAGAGGGAGACGAATGAGGAGACGAAGGAGAAGGAGACGAAGGAGACGAAGGAGAAAGAGAGGAAGATGAAGGAACAAAGAAGGAAAGGAATGAGGAGACGGAGATGAAGCAGAAGATGAGGAAAGGAATAGGTAGACGAAGGAGATGGAGGAGAAGATCAAAGAGGAAGGAGAAAGAGAAGAAGTGCAAGGAGACAACGGAGGGGAAGGAGAAGAAAATACTTAACAAGAACAAGAAGGAGAACGAGCTCGCGAACGGAAATGAGTACAAGAAAAAAAACTAAAGAACTAAAACACGAACACGAACAAGAAAAAAAAGGAGGAAGGAAATGAAAGACATTTAACGTGCCGTCACCGCTATCCGAAAAATGAGACGGCAACGTGACGACGGAATTTAATTAGCGAGCGCAGATAAAAATCACACCTTGTGGCGTGAGGTGCGACCATGAGGGGAGCGGGCCCGGTTCGGGGTAGAGGCTTGGTAGGTGGAAGTCCGCCTGATCGAATCATCGGGGAATGGATGGGAGCACAGAATGCCGGCTCCTGCTTCGTGACTTCAACTTTAATGGGTGCACCTCACGCTGTCCGCTGCATATGTATGAATGCAGTGGGTATGCTGATGTTAGTTAAAGATTTCCATTGTCACCGTTGTTCGCATATTAGTAATCCGATTCTATTGATTCATTTCTGGTCTAATCTCCGCCTCTTCATACTTTGTCTATTGTCTTTCAACTGCTATATATTAATGGCAGGTGATATTCACCCGGCAACGACATTCTTCCCGCAAACGCTATTCTGCCGGACCTCTTAGTCTGGTTGGCCATTTGTCATTACATCATGTTTATGCACATTAATGTATGCACTATACTCTGATGTTGGCCAATCAGAGTAAAGAGTGGTCATGAATATGCATAACATCAGCAGGAACGACCTCCGGGAAGAATGCCGTTGCCGGGTGCATATACCCTATATTAATAATCATGCCAAGGTATAAGGTGAAGGTATTACGCTACCCACTAAAGAAAGGTATCACAAGTTGAGGAAATGTATCACGCATTGGGAAATGTATTATACGCGTATAATTATTTTTTGCCAAAATCCTCTAGTATACAGTATTTTTATATAATGTAAAACTATATGCATGCACGCTACATTGTCTAGCTCTCCAAAACTGCGACGAATGCATAATGCGAAATGTATGTACTGCAACTTAATAATATGAACAATCGAGTGCTATAAGATCGCATTGTTGTATGCTCACAAATAGCCAGACAGTAAAAGCATGACGTTTGAATCGTGCCGAACAACCCCAAAACAACAAGCAGACAGACAAACAGACATACAAACAGACAGGCAGTTGGGCAGACAGACATGAAGGCAGGTAGACAGGCAGGCAGACAGGCAGACAGGCAGACAGGCAGATGCAGACATACATACAACAGACAGGCAAACAGACATACAAACAGACAGGCAGGTAGGTAGGTAGGCAGGCAGGAATGTAGACAGACATCCCCGTCAATAGATGAACAAGCAGATGTATACAAGATGTTACCAGCAAGCCAAACCAGAAGGAAGAATGGAACTAGGGAGGGGGTCAGAGTGAGGCAGACAGTGACAGTGAAAATACATTGATATAGAGAGAACTTTCGCATAGCTTAGATCAATTTAATATGACAGAAAGACGAATATATAGGGGAGGAGTATAAGACCGTGATAAGGTGGACAATATGCAACGTCCGTTTACTATGATCCCGGCAGAATTTTTCTGGGTTTGTGTGTGTGTGGTACATGTACAACATAGCGATGCATGCAAGGACAAATCGAAACCTCGTAGTGAGTTCTTGGTTGGTTCCCCTCGGACGGCTCGCAGAAGCGGAGGAAGGAAATCGCTGGTTCCCTGCGCCCGCTCCCTGATGGGCAAACCTGCACGCAGCCCCGTAATTATTTCGTGTCATTTATGCACAGGGCGGCACTAATTAGAAGGGCTCTCTTCATTCCTGCCGCCCCATTGTTGCCTAATTAGGCGAACAATCGGTCCATTATATTCCTTCTGGCCTCGGTCTCGCAGCTGAACGTACAGCCAGCCGGCCAGCGCGCCCAAAGCACGGTATAGCAGCGCCCGTCTAATTGGACGGCCTAGGCGGAGACCAATGGGCAAACAAACGTCGAGCGCACACACTAATTCAGCACCAATGTTTGGCGATATTAATTCTGGGGACAGAGGGAAGTAATGAGTGGGGCGTGGCAGCGCAGTCTCAATTAGCCATTTGTTTTTATTTTCAATTAGTTACGGGGTCTGGCTGTCTGTGTTTGCGTGTCGAGCAATAGGCGCACCGTTGGCATAATGAATAAACGACTGTGATCCTATTCGACTCTTCAAAATACTTATGAAACCACGGTTTGCTGACGTTGGCTGCACAATCGACTGTGTAAATCACCGGGTAAGAATTTGGGATCTATATCACTTGTCCTATGGCTAGATAAGATTTGATGGTTTACATGGTGGAAATACCAAGCAGGAGGTTTGCGGTGACACCTTGTGCAACAAGGGAAGGAGTATGGCTCTGAAAATTGCCGGTAATTTAACGTTTCGAGTAATGTGTACTCTGCCCGTCGCCAGGAGAATGGTAATATGATGATCAAGATTCAATACCACAAACCCCAAATTTATTTCAAGATCTAGATTGAAAATCAAGTTTCCAATCAGCAAATGTGAAAATGTGGATATATAACGAAGCAATACAACCAAAATCAGAACAATTGTTTTCGATAGATCTATTTTTCAACCCCACAAACTTCAGTCCCCCTATGTGCAAAAGGCCTTTTGCTAGAAGCGACCCACGCTTGCTGAGAGCGTCACGACTTTCAGTACACGGTCGAGACAGGCGTGGGTGTGCTGAGTGGAGAGCAGAGATCACCCCCACAACATCACCATCGATTCCACCATCACCGCGGTCCGGAGGACATTAAGAAAATGGGGACGTGTAATGAGCGCGCGACCCCGTGAAAGGGTCTCAGACGCCGCTCGTTGCACGCTCGGCATATAGGCCCCGTTTCGAACTGGAAGTAGGAGGGGAAGCGCCCAATGCCTCAATTACACACGGTGACGTGATCACAAACCCGCACTACTATACCGCGACAAGGGCGCCCGCATCCGCGTGGGGTATTAAAGGGACCCACCACACGGCACGGATGGACAACAACGCTGGTTCAAACCTCAGCCCAGCAATTCGTTCAAATATCAGCTGCAGAAATCTACGGCTATAAGGTTGACCAAGGTTCTTCAGGGCCACATTCTATTATAGCGCTTCACCGAAATCTTGGTTGGTGGATCGGCATGCGTAATGTACACTTAAAAGGTATGCAACTGGTTTCAGGGCAAAGCCTCATTGAATCACATTCTCCTCGACGCAAACATCATGCTATATGTATGGTTTCTCGTTGCTGCACCTCTTCAGAGATAAGAGACAGTGTTGATATAATTGGAAAGGGCTTTAAAGGGCAATGGTTCGCGATCTCAAAGCTAACTCGGCAGTAATCAAAGGCAATCTTTTCCCGATAGGAACCAATATTAACGGAAAGGAATGTCGGGAAAATGGTTGCGGAGATTGGTCTCTCCTGTTGCAATCAATTTGTAAACGATCCTGATTGCGACGGGAGATAAACGGAGGCATCGCTAGGGACAAATCAAGGGTTTTTGCCGACCAGGCTGCGCGTTCAGTTTTGGGCCATTCTCGGCGGTGCGCCATACGGCTATACCACGCATTGCGCTCAACCGCACGGAAAATGCGAACGAGGTATAGACGTGTATCAGTGGGCGTGTGCCAGCCAGCTGTACCAACAGACATGCAGGGTCGTAGGGTTAATGGAACGAGACACGGAAAGGGCATCGGAACACCACCCCAACCCACTCCCTAAATAGTCTGCCCCTTCCTCCTTGATTTACCGCAGAGACCGATTACGATCGCCAACGAGTACACGGGGTGCCCGACCAAGATGGCCGCCAACGGGTTCAGACTCAACGCGTCTACACGTACACAGGCGCTATGCCACAGCTGCGGGCCGTGGTCGCTCTAGTTGCGCGGGGGCTAGTACACACGGGTTCGTTCGCTCGGCGCGTACGACTCGGTGCTGCCGAATGGTGACGTCATTCGGTGCAGCGGCAGGGGATGGTGCAGGGGATGGTGGCCGTTTTCACCCGTAGGATGGTGGCCGCTTTCACCCGTAGGATGGTGGCCGCTTTCACCCGTAGACCTATCAGGCGCAAGGGCGAACAGGTGCGATTTATCGCGTCCTTCGCCGCAGATCTGAAATACGCGTTCAACGTCCCGTTGTCGTTTTTTAAATGCATCCGTTATACGGTAACAGGCTACAGCAGGACGGTGGCCCCGTTTGTTTGCTTTCGTGATCGTTTGTGTGCTTGTCCGCGTTGCGTGCTTGATGGTTGATTGATTGTTTGCTTGCGTGATTGTTTGCTTGCGTGTTTGTCCGCATGCTTGCTAGTTTGACTGACTGACTGACTGACTGACTGACTGACTGACTGACTGACTGACTGACTGACTGACTGACTGACTGACTGACTGACTGACTGACTGACTGACTGACTGACTGACTGACTCTGACTGACTGACTGACTGATTTATTGATAGATTGATTGATTAGTCGATTGATTGATTGTGTGATTGTTTGCTTGATTGTTTGTTTGTTATCGGCGCAGGGAGACGTACCGAATAGACCGATTGCGCGATGACATTACGTGACTTACAGTGGGTATTCCGGTAAGGTGTCGAGCACAAACTCCGGAACATTCTTCGTAGATTTTGAGAAAGAAAAGCCTCGATCGAACAAGTACAACA
>OX465112.1:9446256-9467080 GCA_949987565.1 Luidia sarsii
CCCCTGCTGACCTGGCTGGGCTACTTCAACAGTGCGCTCAATCCCGCCATCTATGCCTTCACCAACAAGAGCTTCAAGCGCGCCTACAAGAAGATCCTCTGCCGCTGCGGACGCCGCCAGCGCGGGCACTTCCTGAGCCGGGACGGTACCACCTTCATGAGCATTGACTCCAACTACAGCATGCCGATATCGGCTCCACCACGCCATCGCCGTAAGGGAAACATATACCTGACCACCAACTCGCTTTAGACGCTCACCAACCAACCAACCAACCATTCTCTGGATAGGAATCCTTACTGATATCGTGTCCACCATTGACCAACTCTGCGTCCTCTAATGGTATGGTACAACATTGGTTACGGAAAAAAGTGTGGTTTAGTTTCAATATAGAAAAAAAAACCTATTTATAATGTTGATACTGATATATAATCTTCCGAGGAGATTTTTTCCACTAAAAAGCTGACACAATTTACTGGAAGAATTTGCTCTGATTTTGTTCAGCAATCACAATCCAAACCCTACCACCATTCAGTGGAAAATGTGCGAGCGTTGTAGATTTTTTTTTTTACCATTTTGATTTGCACACAGCATTTTAAATACCGTGCCTATAACGTCGGCATTTCCAACGCTGTATCATATCCCTGAACGGCTAATGCCTATATCACCCCCATCCGTGCATGAGCTGAGTTGGACCGAACAACGCCATTAGAATATATTTAGTTCTAAACTCAAAGCATATAGTAAGATAACGCTGCATTTGCCTTGTCGAAAGTTGAAACCGTATTCAGCTCGTGAGACCCATTTTTTGGATTAAAAAAAGGAGATGTTAAGTAGGACTGAACTCAGTGTAGCTATACGTAAAACAGCAACAATGCCAGGATCCCACCACGCCGTTTTACGTGCATACTACATCTTTAACTTCCTGTGTATTCCGTGCGGTCTATACATGTGTTATACTACAGATGGCTGCATCCTCGAAGTAGTCTATAAGAATAATGATCAAACGTATTGGGAAGATACATTTAGAGTTGAGGGCGCCTGCTCCAGTAATCTTAATAGATGTTGTCTGCTTCAGACCCATACAACATGGATACAAACAAACCCGCAGACAATGATCAATGGGACATTTCCCAAGGGCCGTCTGCGCCATTTAGTCTGTAGAAGTTCCATCGGTGAACAGAAGAAAGACAGAAAGAAAGAAAATATCGAAGGCCTATTTCTTTGTACATTCGGGCGTAACCCTTTTTTTTTCATCTGTGAAGGAGTTGTGCTGGGGATGGGGTCTCGCGGAGCGCAATCCTACAATCAATCAATTGCAAGTGGCTTGGGATTAAGGATTAATACCCTTGTCTCTGGAACGGTATTGCCGTCTCCACCTCCGGGCTGAGAGGGGAGGCACGCGACGCCTTTAAGGAGCGGCACGGCCGGTTCGTCACGGCAGTGAGCCGGCTTGAATTTCAAATCACTGCGCGCCAGAAAACGCATGCCTTAAAGTTAGCAGAGTTTTTATAGCCATCCAGAGAGTGTGTGTAGGCCTAATTTCAAAAAAAGAAAGAAAAAAAAACGTGTTTATCGTCGCCTCTCAGCTGAGAAAATGTCAGGAAGGATTTTTTTCTGTCATTTTCAGATGAAATCTAAAGAACGATTGAGCATGACCATAGCACGATATCGAGGCTGTGGATAGTCGATTCCATCGTGTTCGCCCGTGAAGAGACTATGGCCGTTTTCAAAATGAAGGCTTAGACTCGGGATAAGGCTTCGTCTCCGTCTGACAAACCTGAACATCCAGGTTGTGGTTTGTTTCCGAATATGAAGCTTTGCTTGTTGTCTTGATAGGTACATAGTATTTACCAAGAATCTGGGGCCAAATGCTTGTGCTCAGATGCCTGTGATATCAAAACGAGTATTAGATAAATATAGGACCGAAGTCTAAGCCCGAGCCAAAGCCTGCATTGCGAAAACGACCAAAGTCTTTTCCTAGACGTTACCTGAAAGGTCAGCGTTATGGGCCGTGTCAAATCTCTTCCAGAAAGATTTTTTTTTTTAAGTAGAGAAATATAAATGAGAACGGCGGGCGAGCGTGATAAATATTTCCTGTTCTTAAGAGGCCTGGTGTATTCGTGGATATTTGTTTTCTTTTAAAACTCTCACGCATCGGAACGTGTGTAAACGCGACCCCAAAAAAACCTCCTTGCATGATAAGATAACACATTATGCACGGTGAACTGCTACAATTGCTGTGACGGAAAGTCTGTAAAGAGCCGGGTTAAAGAGGGGTGGGTAATGGCGAGAAATTGGCTAAATTTGAGAGAGACGGTGAAGACAGGGAGAGGGAGAGGGGAGGGAGATAGAGGGGGGAGAGAGGAGGGAAGGGAGAGGAGACAGGGAGAGAGGGTGGAAGAGGGGGAGAGAGAAAGAGAGGGAGAGAGAGAAAGAAGGGAGAGGAGACAGGGAGAGAGGGGGGAAGAGGGGGAGAGAGAAAGAGAGGGAGAGAGAGAAAGAAGGGAGAGGGAGGAGGGAGAGAGAGGGGCAGGTAGAGGAGACAGGGAGAGAGGGGAGAAAGAGGGGAGAGATGGAGAGAGAGAAAGAGAAGGGGAGAGAGAGGGGGAGAGAGAGGAGGGTAAGAGCGAGAACGGAAGGGATGGGAAGGGAAGATGAGGGGAAGGAATGGCGAACGGAGGTGAGATGCATAACTTGGAATTAGGAAGGAGGATTAAAGGTAAGCCTATCTGGGGAGGGGGGTCATCCCGCGAGGGGGGATTAGGGGGGAAGTGCCAGAAGTAACGATGGAAGTGTGGAGGGCTGCGGTAGTCTGCAGAGACCGGAAGAGATCGAGGGAGATGGAGTGGGGGAGTGAGAGAGAGAGAGAGAGAGAGAGACATCGGGGAAAAACGAGAGGAAAATGTGCAATACATAAACCACGCAGTAATGATTTACACAGTCCATGGCACGAGAGGCCAAATCGATTTCCAGGCAACTTACACAGGCAACCAAATACATAATGAGCGCCAGCAGGGGAGGATCAAAGCGCTAATATATCTATTTTTTTCCATGACAAAATGTCAACCAACCCGTCTCCCGACAATGAGCAAAACATTGAGAAGTGTTTTTTTCCCATCCTTCCCCCACCCCCTCTCTCTCTCCCTTCCGTGGAGATCATGAGAAAACCAGTGGAATGAAGATTGCCCGGAGTGACATGCCGGTATGATCAGGTCTTGGGAGGTTCGAGATGAGAGTTTGGTTACAAAGGATGTGTGGGAAAGGAAAACGAGGAGACGGGACTGTGATGAGAAAAGCAAAGGAAGAGAGTATCAATCCGATAGTTTGTATAAAAGGGGGCTTTATGCATTTTTTTTTTTACACTCATACCAGTCTCTCTGATAAATCGAAAGCAGATGTTGTTTGGACAACCTTTAACGTTCCAAGCGCAATATAGAATTGGCACAGTTGCACTGCTTTCAGTGACAGCGCGCGCCAGAGAACTTAACCCTCTCACGAACGAATTGATAACCGATTACTTGGCATCAGATGCCAGAGCAGAGGCTCGGCCTGGCCACAAAGGCCACAAAACCGAAAAAAAAATGAAACCGAATTGGCGTTTGTCATAGTTTGCAAACCTCTTCGATTATGATAACGAACACTGGATGACAGGGACTATTACAATGAAAATGGTATGCTGCCGTCATGCACTCCAAATGATACTCTGACATTCTGCTACTGGTGCTTGGTAAACCCAACTCATATTAATACTATGCCATCGTTGCGAGGCTTATCGACAAGGAATTTACGCATCGATTTTCCCCCCTTTTGTTCTCTCGGTCGTGTATTATGTATTTCGTGCATGCGTGGTGCGTCATTACTGGTATACATGTAATGTGGGATAGCGAAGTACATTATAGTGAGGTATTATAAGAGGGGACGTGGTGTGGGGTGGCTGAGCAAGTTACGGTGGCGAGAAACGGAGCGGAAGAGAGTGTGGAGATGAAGGGACACACTGCTAAGAGGACTGCTGATGTCGGAATGGTCATGGGGCGGGCAATAACAGACTCTGTCCTCGGGTTTAGTTTGTGGGAGGAAGGAGGGGAGGGGGGGGACTCAGGGACCAAACTCCAACGCGCGCGTGCCCGTCCTGATCGAATTTATCCGCATTCCTCACGACAGGGTGCGAATGGGAGAAGAGAAGGTAAAACGCGCGGAGACAGGGAACCAGTCGATCAAACAACATTTCATTGTGGGGAACAACCTCCTCAACCTCCCCCCACACACACAGACACACACACAGACACGGACCCCACCCCTTTCTGCTTCTTCCCGCTGACGTCAGAGCGAGACTATCGTGCCTCAAAGCGCCCATTGCTCGAGCCGTTCAGAGGTCCGCGCGCTCACAACAACCAACCCAACCACAAAAAAAAGAAATAGAGAGAGGGAGAGACGACTCCGGGGAGGAGGCGAATACCGTTACAGCTTTGCCTGGAAAACGCTCTGTACGTGCGGGCGCGCACGAGTGGGAGAGAGAGGCTGGATGTTTACCGTGCGAACTGATACCGTGTTTTTGAAAGGGGCGCAAACAAAAAATTGGCTCGGCGCGGTCAGTCTGCCTTCGCCTTGTGCACAGCGCCTGCCCAGCCCTGTTCTCCCTTTAAAGTCCCGGTCCTGCAGACAAGTTGTAGTGCTGGTATAGATTAAAATCAACACCCTCTCGTCAGGAGGTGAAGGGGGCGGGTAGCACTGCGAGGGTCCTTAGAGCACACTTGCATGGCCAAAGACTGACTGATTGAATTATTCTGCCGTGTTGAGATGGGTGTCGGAAGCATGTTGTATTGAATTTGTACACGTACAATGGAAACGGTGGTGTGGTAGGCAAAGTGGGTGATTAAAGAGTTCAGGTAGAGCATCCCTTTTTTAATGGATACCAAGCTAGACAGCAAGCATACCAAGCAACCGATCCACCAACCAATCAGTCGACCAATTAACCAAGGAACCAAAACCAATCAATTAAGCCATCCACCTGCCAACCAACCAACAACTGACCAACCGACCGTCAATTCCTCCAAGTGTCTATAGGTCTAGGGATGTTCAAAATGTACCTTTCTCATCTACCGATGGTACCACTTAGTATTGTGCTAATTACGATGTTTTCGGTTACATACCTTTTTGAGTATTCATTTTAAACGAGTGTAAGTATCTTTTATGTTCGATGGTGTTACAGAATGTCATACTATGATACTATAATATATATTTTTTATGTAAAACTTGATTATCGAAATAAGCGCCAATTATAACGCTATATAGAGAAGAAAAAATGAACTATGTGGAATGAGAGATAATGTAATACAATCTGCAATATGTCAATGCATTGTACAGTGCTGAATGTTGTCCTCAACAGTTATTACCTGTGACAATACAAGCCAACATTATTGTGGGTGGCAGGCCACATTCTTCATCTCATCTCAACATTTCACGGTTGTTCCTTCGGCATCCAAAGTAAATTATTTTCGATTCGATTGGCTGCCGTTGGATACCTCGTCTACGTCTGCTTCTCTCTCTCTCTCTCCCCTTCCTCTCCCTGTCCCCCAAACCATTCCACTGCATCTCTCCGTTCCTTTCCCTCCTTTGTGAAATACGAGACAGCCAGCCACGCTGCTCAACAGACGTCCCCCTACCCCCCACGCCCCCTCCCCCGACTTGAAAGCGGCCGAAATTCCTCCAATAAAACTTGCTTCAATTGAGTTCCTGTCTCGTTTGGAGAGGTTTACAGTTGTGACATGGGCGAAGTCACTCGCGGACATCGGGACGTGGAGAGTGTAGACGGCATAATTTATATTGGCCAGGACTGCGTCATGCCCCCAGCGCATCTCACAAGAGCTCAGACAGGAAGGAAAAGAGAGACAGAGAGACAGAGAAACCCACACAGCTTAAAACTAAAATCGAAAAACATTCAATACTCCCACTGCAGGGAGGGACGTAAATAAACGCGTGTAGTGGAAACCTCCCGCGTCTTCGGATCGTCCCATCGCGGCAATAAACATCTTTCGATGGAAATGTGTCCCTTTTTCCCTCTTCGCGTGAGGTAAAAGAAAAGAGCAAGACATATTGACGATATCGGATGTCTCCCGGTCGAAGCGATCGTCATCCCCCGAAAGATGACGAAAATGAAGCTTTTTTTCTTTTCGGAAACCGGATATATTTCTAAAAATACACCATCAAAAAAATGCTAATTGAAACACGAGAGAGACGAAGCTTTCGGGTAAACAACTTGGCTCACAATTAATTCCAAGAGATCAGAATATCACTCTGGCTTTTTATAGAAGCCATTCTCCTTCAAAGTTTTGAATTTGCGAATTGGCGTAAAACACTATGTTGAATGACTTTTGAAAAGGGGTAAGTTGAGGATAAGCACCATTTCCACATCTTCAGTTGAGTTTCCTTGTGTGTTTCAACACATTCATACGGGACATTAATTTGCTCTTTCGTTTGAAGAAAAGTAAAGCCAGCAAACAAACACGAAAAACGGTACCTTTTCGAGGTAGCAATATATAAACTCTATTCTGAAAGTGAGAATCTGTCAGTTCTGGTTGAACGATTGTGTAGCATTTTGAAACTGAAATTATATAATTGTTTAATAAAAAAAGTGAACCACTGCAAATTTTAGAGGTAGGCTCACCGAGAAAATCTCATCCCTAAACTTGATCGAGACAAGTGTCATTGTAACAGTACAATCAAGTGATATTTCTCAAATCCACGTATTTGTTGGTGTTTTAAAGAGTTCCTCGATTTCAAATGAAAATTAGGCGGCTGGGTTTTAATTACAGAACATATCTCAAGAAATAAGGCAAATCGAATGAGTACACTTCAAACAAAAGCAAACATTAAACTCTGATTCTGCCTGCAGAAAGTTCTGCTGGGATCGAAACGTCACGTCCTCTAAATTTTGGAGACTTTCATTTCGGTCATTTCAGTCAGCAGCCTACAACATTGTGTTGGCATTATAAACCAGATCTACTGCATTATACTCCTAAGTAGAAGCTATAAGGCTTGTTGGCCTGAACGTATTCCCAACTGAAAACCTCTATTGAGAGCGATGCAAAACCCATATCGGTATTAATCCTGTGGGGGTATTCGCCATTCACTCAGAGAAATTAGCCTGGTTCTTTCTCCGTTTGTCGGTCCTCTGTCGGCCCGCCGAGCACGGTGCTGTGAGCGATAGAGAGAGAGAGAGAGAGAGCAAACGGATCCACCGCAGCCGATGAATCAAGGCCCGCAGCTATTACCGCTTAATGCTTGAACGGTCTATACTGCCTGCGATCTGACATTCAAGCCAATCTCTAGACACGCCAAATTATGCAAATGACTCCGAGCCGCACGCTCGAGCTCGGGAAAGGGAAGACGACAATGAAGACGAAAGGGCCGAATAATGGCAAACCAAGGAACGGCCACGAAAGTATCAGCTGTGCAGCGTTCTGCTATGCACCGCACGCATACACACTGCGGAGGTACAGCCACGTCTGGAAAGGTACGACATCACGCCGTCACTTAAACAGTAATGTTCAGAATGTCAGAGGATTGACATCCGAAATACCAGTCACTTACTTCTCCAGGACCGATCACTTGCCACTACCCTCCACAAAAATGTATAACCTATACAAGCGGAAAGGTTACATTTCCATGGCTTTACTGATAGACTAGATCATTCGTTTGCTTCAGATATCACATGGTACGTTGCGCGTTGGCTCAGAACCGCAAGCAGGCATTAGGCCGACTGGGACGCAAGGGAATTGCGTTGATCTAATTTTGCAGTTTTGCAAGTAATGGAGCCTCGAATGTTGGTATATTGACGGTGGGTTGCCGAGGTCCCTCTACTCAGTCCATCTCTCTTCGGCGACCGCCAAGCAGTAAAACAAAAACTGGCCGTGCCCTTGTACTGTCCATCACGGCTACAGCTGCAATCAGCGAAACGACAGGCGTCGGGTGATAGATGTACATCGCCAATGCTGTTAATGAGGCGTGTCGAGGTTGGGATGGGTTGGGATTTTCTTTCAATGACTCCCTCGAGTAAAACCATACTCAATCACAAGGGGGATTGTCATCTTTTTTCTTTCTTTTTTTTTTTTGGGGGGGGGGGGTCACCGAGAATCGGAACAGAATACTTAAAAGTGCAAAACAAATTGCCCCGTGGAAAATCATAGTCATTCACAAGGCGAATTGGCATATTTCTGACAACGCGAATTGGAACAGAAAATGCATAAAAGTACAAAAAAGATTGCCCATTCAGCAGACCCACAATAATGAGCGCAAAAAGAGGAAGGTATATACCATGATCAAGCAAGCAAACAAAAAGGCCAAACAAAATTATAAGGCTATTATATATACTAAGAAGCGAAACTGAGGACAGTGTTCAGGCCTACAGAAACTTGTCCTTTTCTTTAATAACACTGAACTCCTTCGCGCATCTCGTTGCAGATAGATAAGATAGGTTGGATGAACCCCACAATCTCTTACGAGATCCGTAAGTGTGGATCTGCACACAAGGAATCTTAATTGAGGAGTCTCTGGTGTCAGGGCGCGGGGTCTGAGAGCGGCGGTATATGCGGACTGACCCGCAAGCACGCAGCGTCACTCGGAGGCTCTTCATATAGCAGCTGTAGTATAGGACTGGGGAGGGGAGCATCCGCGCCTATGGTCTTGCTATCGGTCGTTTCACTGGGAGCAGGCCTATGCATACCCCGTTTCTTAACGGGAGAGGAGACGGGTGGCGATGGAGCCGGATAAACGCCATCGTGCCACAAAACAAACGAGGATCAATGGCGGCGGGCCAGTTATCAAGAATGAAGCCAGATGACCAATTTTCCTTGTCAGTCTCGAAGGACAATTTGGTTAGAGAAGAAGTCAACATGTTATTTTAATTACCGTTTATTCATCTGTCTTTTTCTTCTTCGCAGAGCAGCAGCGCCGTGTATGGCAGTACAGTCCCGGTCCTTTAGCGGTGGGCTCGGCTACCGGTTGTGCGATAGAAAGGAATCGTTCGACTCGTGTTGACACACATTCCGTTCTTTATCTTCTTCTTGACTTGTTCCTCTCGTCTATAGATTGTCCTCGCTCCTCTTTTCACTCGTCCTAATCACTTCGTTGCTGATGGGCCGCCACCCAATGCGGCTGACGGCGAGGGCGTTTTCCACTTTCTCTCCCTGCATAGGTCTGTGCACATTGGCAATATCGCCTCACAAGATGCCTTGAGTCGAAGTCTGCAATATCGACAGAAGTGGTGTTTTTTTTCCTCCATTTTTTCTCTCCCTTTCTCAAAGGCAGGAGAGAGACCTCCGAGAAAGGTCATGCTATAGGATCGTAACGTCAGGCTTTCTAGATTTGCATTTTGGTCATCTACACTCTTTTTGTATTCATGCATGTAATGTTCGTGTATTTGTGTATTATGTATGAGGTAATGAGTAGGGGAAATAAGGTTCCCTTATTATTTCAGGGAAATGTGGTTTTATTATACGATCGCTCTTAAAGATCGATTTTTTTTTTCATGCGGGCAAACAGTAAAGCTGCCCGTCCCTCCCAAACCCCCTCCGGCAACGCCACTGCGCAAACGACGCGGTGGAAATCTGGGCGCGTGGCTGGCCCGGCTCAGCAAGGCTGACCGAGTTGCGATCGAGGCACCCGACCCGCCGTGCAACACGCACCCACACACACACCCACACCCACACCCACACCCACACCCGACACCCTCCCTCACCCGCCCAACCCCTATGACGCCCCCAAATGCCGCCGTGCTATACATGCCGGAACTACATTCTCTCTTTCTTTCTCCCACCCCCCCTCCCCCCCGCCGGCCGCGACCTATCTTTCTGTTGCCCGACTTAGATATCCGGGTCATCCTTTTAGAAAGGAAAGAGGATAATCTCGTGCAATAATAACCGCGGCCCGAGCGAGAATATAAATATAATTCCAAAGTATACCACGGTGAACGGCTGGCAACACTTGGTCTATTCTGGGTTTTTTTCTTTTCTTGAAAACGGGAGGACTGCTAGCTGAGCGATTTGGAATTTCATATCGCACGGAGGAGTATCTAGGTGAAAGAGACCTCTTCAAATTCAATCAATCGAACCGATACGGCTGCAAATAGGGTAAAATTATTCATTTGGGGGGAGAGTTGGATGCTGAAGAATTCGAAAAAAAAAATCGAAAAAAAAACACCGCACACCCTGAAAACCTTGCAGTGTCTTTCAGGACACTATGATTACCGACACAGCCAGACGCAACCAAGTACTCCTTGCCGTCCCCTTTGGAGGTTTGTGGGGGAGAGAGAGAGAGAGGGGGAGGGATGGGGAGGGAGGGTAAGGCCGGTTACCCCCGCTGAATCTAACACGATTCAACAGCTGTCTGCCGTTCCCCCCCTAAATCCAAATAAGCATGAATATTCTTGATTATCGGGAGGTGGAGGAGGGGAGGGGAGAGGGATTCCTTCCGCATTCTTGCCGAATACGAGTCCTCAGTATTCACGATCCCGTGCACTGCCGATATATCCACACTGTCAAATCACCGCGGTAATACTGTGTCGGGCCAAAAGAAATAATCGTTTACCGACCACGTGATCTGATTCTGTCAGAAACCTCGGTGGACACAATTCATCAACTGGTATTTCAGTGACCAACAATGTTAGCGGCTGATTTTTTTAGCAGCATTGGTAGATATGGTGATGAAATATCACCAAACAGTATGCACAGTGTGCATGTAGCGCATTTATTGTCCCAAATACCACAAACTATCAATGGGAACAAATATGACAAATTTCGACTGTCCGCATGGGTTTAAGGCACTGGGGGTATGTCAACGACGCCACTAGGACTGGCAAGAACAATTTTGTCATCAGTACGTTGAGCTCTAAACGAATTGTTGATATGTTGAATACCTTGAATGTTCCTCAATATGAAGATGATCAACCATCTAATGCTGCTATCCTCCAGACAATCTTACTCGCATTTTGAATAAGGTGTTCAAACAAATAAAAACACACACGGCTCACGAAAAACAACGAAATTGGATACGATAGACGTAACATAAATCATTCACAGAAAAAAATTCAAGTGAAGGAAATCAGAGCGTTGGGTTTTTGCATTTTTTTTTATACATGGAATGCATCAGCGAAAGGGTCATAAAAGTCACGCGATGTCGTGTTGGAAGACATTGCGCAGATGTGCTATACTATAGGGGGTTGCACTGTACGGTGACAAAAGATCTTCATTAGGGCCGGCATTGTCTGCGTTTGAATCATGCGCAAAATAATCTCCTTTGAAAGCGTAGGAGGCTCAGCAATGAGACGTATATATCCCCGTGCTTGTATATATACACGGCTATGGAGCTACCAAGCATAATCCCGCGCGGGAAGATCTCAAGGATCTTAACAGAGCGCATTGTCACGGTGATTTGGTGAGCATGATTTTCGGATCTTGTCGGGAGCCAGATACGGCGAACTGAAACAAATAATGGTCACACTCAATGTTACATTACACACGAATAATGTGCAATCATGGTCCCGTCAAGCAAAGAATCGCTGTCCGTTTTTTTTTTGTTTTTTTTTTTTGGGGGGGGTCTTTAATCCGACCACCTTCGCCAACATTTCGATCGATATCACTGCGACCGATGTGGAGGTCACGTGGACAATGGCCCGACCTCATCCCTAAACAGTTCGAAGAAGAAAACAAACAAAAACCGTGCCAGTTGTGGACGACAGCGATCCAGGAACTGAGGAGATTGGACCGGGTTGTGCCCCGTCCTCAAAATCCTAGAAAAAGAAAAATCTACTAGAGTCGGGTCTGCAGAAGAGGGAAGACGTATCGAGCACAATGGCCATAATAAACAAACTGTTGGTGAAGGGATCCCAATCAATGAGGCAGAGAGCGAACTGCGCGCACATACTGAGTCAGATATCCCAACGGTATATGGATCTGAGAAGCCACAGTGAAGGGCGTGAAATGATAATCCGATCTATAAACCGTTAATTCGTTGTAACTGTTAACTCCCAATGGTGTTTTAAGTCTCCCTGGGGAAAACAGGCACACTCAAGGACTGCACACTAGCACAGTGGGTGGTTTGTAGGGACACCACGTCAAACCATCTCTTGCGAGATGAGGCTGTGGCTCTGCAAAGACCCGGTAACTCAGTTGTGTACTCAACACCTACACACAACACAAGAGCCCCGGCAAAGACTAGTTGACCATTTCGAAAGGCCGCCGTCTATAATATAAGGGCTGGACAGCTCAGATGGTAAGAAGGCTGGTGCGCAAAATCAGAGGTCTCGGTCCTGGTCTCGGTCCAGAGTTTTATTTGCCTTTTTTTTTCTTCAAAAACCAAAAAGCGATAGCGGGACTGGGGGTCTCGATCCTCAGTAGACCTCTCTCGCAGGGTCGATCTACAAGTGAGACCGAATGATATTCAAAGTCTCCCCCATGCACCATTTCCCGATGCGGGAAAATGAGTACCGGTAGTCAATGATGTGAAGCAGATTTTGCGAGGCCAGAGACGATATATTTTGTCATTTTCAAAGTTTGTGTAGGACGGCTATCGTTGAGAGAGTAAGCAGCTTTCAGCACATTTTGGTGGATAGTCTAGCCTTCACTCATCCGGATTTAAGTGTTAGTCCAGTGGGAATCTCTAGTGCTGCAGCTTTATTTCGCGTGGCTGAGCGTGGAAGGGATATGTACATATTTTTTTATTTTGGCAGCGGCAGGGACGAAAATACAAAATGCCAATACATGTACAATGTACGTCACTACAAGAACATAGTAGCTGCAGGGGAACTTTTACTTCATTTGGGGCTGCGACCCGTTAAAGCCCTGCACAACATTGGTAAGATCGAGAAACAGAAATTTTCACAGATTTACATGAAACTTATACAGTTTGAAGATGGTTATAGTAGAAACCTCTCACTGAAATATCTCTGCCTACAATGTTGTATTTTGGGAGAAATGAGTAAAATAAATAGTTTACGTCTCACCGAGATCTAAACTATTTTCGGAACAGTACGGCGTTGAATGCTGCATTTTCGCGAAACAAATGAAGCGGTTTTCACGATTTTCTCGAGACTCGGTCGGCGGAATGAGCTGAAATTTTCACAGGTGTGCTATTTCATGCATATGTTGGATCAGACAACGTATGGATGTTATTCTTTGACCTCGACCAATTGTGTGTATGGGCTTTAAGGAAGCGTCGATCAGTTAAAGGAAAGGAAGCCTTAGGACGACTGAAGACGAGACTACGTGTCCCCAAAGAGTTGGCGAGCCAACGGCATCGCTGCGCAGTATTCTCAAGAAATCTGTACGGACACGGAATCGTTCTTAAGTCTGTTTACCAGGATTCCACATAGTCACATAGTCTCACGCGTATACCCATATGCCCTTCATTTAGCCAGATAGCTCTGAAAAACAGGGGGGAAACACTGCAAATGTGTGGCCTGAAGGCCCTATGGCATTTAACGGGCAAACCTCAACCTCAAAGTGGCGTCAATACATTGTCAACAAACAGCCTTGGCGTGTGCACTTTCTGCCGGCAACGTTCAGTGACGTGTATGATATGGCAGTTTACGACGCCAATAGAGCCTTGTTCAACCCGAGTGCACGAGCCGATTTCAAAGCTCTTACTCTCCCTCCACACCCACACACACACACACACACCCCCACACACACTATCACATACACGGAGAGCAATTTATTACTTGCCGAACAAAACATTGAAGCAATTCCTCCATGATGGAAGTAACATCACCTACCTCTAGACCGGTGACAACGTTGCCAGAATGGCTTCAATAAGACGGCGGAAAAGAAACATTCCTCTGTTCCTGTGGTCGAAATAAATGTAAAAAATAAACCTCCTCAAAGCGAAGCCAAATTGGCAAACGAAATTATTTCCATCTCTTTGCATTCGGATTCGAGGAAAAGCGACGGCACACTTTAAATTTAAATCGAAAACCGGTTAGAGATAGACATGATTCTTCTTCCCCCTTTCATCGGTAAGAAAGAAAGCGAGATAAAGGCAAGGCAACGTTGCTGGGATAGCTATAATTCAGCCAGCCTATTCTGTTCGGTAACTCTTTCAATTCCCGTGCAGTAAACAAGAAAAGCACAATTTCATAAGCCGGGCATAGATTAAGACGCATTGAATTATTAACCTGGTATTGTGTGGAGGCAACTACAAGAGAGAGAAAGAGCTAGAGAGGGAGGGGAAGGGAGAGAGTAGGCAAGCACGTGACTCTGCGTGCGAGCAAGAAGAAGTAGGCGAGCGTGTTGTGGTTAATTATAGAATTTATTGAGCGAACCATTTTTGGTTAGAGTATAGCCTCGTCGATCGGGGAGGGGGAGAACAATAACAGGCGATTTCAGCAACGTGGCAATTTCACCAATCGGCGCTCGCTCTCGACTGGGAGAAAGACGGATCTCAAGAAAGAAAAAAAAACAAAATCTGGTCACCTTGCTTTGGTATAACGCTTGGATTTAGTTCATGTGACCGCTTCTTTACAAGGCACTTGATATCACGAAAGCAAAGATCCCCGAGTTTGCTCCGATCATTCCATACGGGACATCGACTCAAAGGGTCAGGACAAGCGAGCCCCATATACAGTCATGCTCGCCTGCTGTTACTGGGAAAAACTGCGACCATCAAACCAAAATCCAAATTGTTCCCCTTTTGCTTTGGAGAACTGAGGGTTTTTTTCTTATCGTGGGGGAAAAACCCGCCCATGCTTTCAAGTGTTGCGGGGATTTGTGGGGATTAGGTACATCCATGTCAGCGGGCTGGGCATTTCCTCCTCGTTCCAGCGCCAATTGGGGAGACCCCCCTATAGGTTCCATGAACGGGGTGCAACTGTACGCACAGACCAACGGTCAGCCTTAACCCTTTCGGATGAAATGAACCATGTGATCCTTGCCGCCGGCTCTGTTAACTCTCCGGGATCGAGTTTAGTCCCAAAGGGTCCGTCTTCGTCTTCTTCAGGTTATTCAATTTCGTAAACGTTGGTAGATTTCGTGACCACATCCTCGTATAGGCTGACGAGTTCAAGCTTTCACGAAATGGTCAATCAGTTCATGCAGCGTGCATGAACGGATGGGTCGTGTAAAAGTGCTCTAGGGATGCATGGAACTGTGAGAATACGACCTAAAGGTGTGTTTTATGCAGTCGTTTTGTGGTTCGTGTGTATACATGGATAGGTGAATGAGGGTTGCTTGGCTTCGTTTTTATCGTTCAGGCAATCAGAGCAATTTATTTGTTGTGAGTGGACACGGCGGGATGCCGGGTCGAGAACCCGGACGAGCTCGGTACCTGAAGGGAGTGGGGTTGGGGAACCCGTGACAGCCCAGAGTAATACCCTAGGTACACACACCTTGTCCGGGGATTATCGGCAGAAGGATTTCTAGTGTGACCCAGCCGGGCGTTAGTAACCCACAGAATGAACTGCGTGCGACGTGTCGCCGCCAATCATATGGGTGTGTGTGTGTGGGTGATGGGTGGCTGGGGGGCTCTTTCCTGGCAGTTGGTGGAACCATCTTATTCCTCCATGGTGGAACCATGGAGGAAGAAGGGGAGAGAAAACCGTTGCCTAGTGCAGCCCATCCCACCCCTCACACATTTTCCTCCCTATATCTGTTGCTCCCGTAAGCACAAGAAATTGAATGTTATGACTTTGCAATACCCTCTCTGACTCTCTCTCCCCCTTTCTCTCTCCGCTCTCTCCTCTTTTTCCATCCCTCTCTGTCTCTGTCGACATCCCTCCCCTCTCCCTCTCTCCCTCTCCCCCTCGTTTTCCCTCTTTATCTCCCCTCTTCTCCCTTCCCTTTCTCCTCTATATCTCCCTCTCCCCTCCCTCTCTCCATCTCTCTGTCTTTCTATCTCCCCCTCTCTATATCTCCCTCCCTCTCACCTCTCTGTTTTTCTTCTATTTCACTTCCTTTCCCCCTCCATCTCTCCCCTCTGTTTTTATCCTATTTTACCTCCTAACCTCTCTTTCTCTCTCCCTCTCTCTCTCCCTCCCTTTCTCACTCCTTCCCTCCCCTCTCCATGTCTCTTTCTCTCAGTTCCAAGTCACACAATTGACTTAATATCCCCCCGTACACCAGTCGCTCAGGATTTCCCCCGGCGAAAATCATATCATCATAATGTCAGCCAAGGCCATAGCGTTTAGTGGGGGAATCTGCCATGGGTATATTGGACGCGCGTCGCTGGTGTGGTTTATAAGCCAGTGACAGTGCGGCATGTCAGAACAGTAACCAATCGCCATTGTTCCGCTTGGAGCTGTCTCTGAGCTGTGGGTTTTGTTGTTTTTTCTCTGACTCTCCCTCTCCCTCTGTCTCTCTGTTTCTCTCCCTCTCTCTCATGCTTTCTCTGCCTCTGCCTCTATCTCTGTCTCTGCCTCTGCCTCTGCCTCTACCTCTGCCTCTGACTCTGCCTCTGTCTCTGCCTATGTCTCTGCCTCTGTCTCTGCCTCTGTCTCTGCCTCTGTCTCTGCCTCTGTCTCTATCTCTTACTCTGTCTCTAGCTCTGTATGTGCCCCTGCCTATGTCTTTGCCTCTGCCAGCATCTTTCCCTGTTTGCATCTGCCTCTGCCTCTGTCTCTGCCTTTACCTCTGTCTCTGCCTCTATACCTGTCTGTACATGTACCCGTCTCTACATCTATCTATGTCTTTGTCTCTGCCTATGATTATGTCTCTGTCTCTGCCTCTACCTTTTTCTCCCTCTGCTTCTGTGTTGTACGTAGCCCTGTCTCTGACTCTGCCTCGGTTTGTACTCCTGTCTCTGTCTCTCTCTCGTTCTCTCTCTCACTCTGTCTCTCTCCCTCCCCTCTCTCTCTCTCTCTCACTCTCACTCGCTCTCTCCGTCTCTCTCTTACTTTCTCACTCTCTCGCTCTCTCTCTCACTCTTCCTCACTCTCTCCCACTCTATCTCTCGCTCTCTCTCACTCTCTCTCTCGCTCGCTCTCCTCCTAAGTCAAAGGATGCACGGGAAACTATCTAGGTCTGACGTTAAACCACGGTTAATTACGCAGTGCCGTCCGACTCCATAATTTGTTACACACGACGTGGGTTAGGAGAGGCACGAAATCGGCAGCCACGAAGCCCGAGTACGATTGAAAGGACCTCCCTCCTCCAGTCTGCCATGATACCGTGCCTGCCCCAATCTCCCTGCCTCGCGTCCTCTCCCGTCTACCGTGCCCGCACGGAGTGCACGGGACTGGGAGGCAGTGGCGTCGAGCCCTCATCGACCAAGGCCGTTCCTAACTCGGCCGTCATACAGGCCAAGTGCTGAATGCATCCAGCCTTAATTATTGTCGGTTTACGGCCGCCTTTCCCCGTTTTAGTGTGTGTTCAGTTCAATACGCTCCGCCGAACGCCCGGCTAAATTACACCGAGTCGCCACAGCAACGCTGCATTTGGCGCCATTTAGGTAGAGACTAGAGGGAAGGAAACTATCCAACAAATAGGAGAAAATATCAAATAGACATCAAGCATCTGACAATGATAAGGTAGGTCAAAAAAGAAAAAAATCGTTTGCTGCCTGTCCCCAGCCGACTGCGCATTATTAAGAGATGAAGAGGGCTCCATTCAGCTCGGAATGAAAATGGAAATTATTTCCATTAGAGGGTGATCAAGCACGAACCGGCTCACCTGACTGGCTTCAGTGCAAATGTAATATGCTGATTTTGAGCGGGAAAGGTTTATATATATTTTTCTTTATTACTGGTCAAGACGTGATCAGAAAACCACTCCGACTCACCTTTAAAAAGAAATGGATCGATGTCCATTTCCTGCGGGAGATAAATCTATTACAGCCGGTTGTTTGCGAGAGGAAAACAAGTTAGGGGCGAGCAAATTTGAACGGGCCAACAGACGAAGATAGCTAGACGAAGGGCACGTCGAACAAACAGACGGTGGGGACTGGCTGACGCTATAGGCGAAGACACGGACAGACGAGCAAGACAACTCGTCAAGGGAGGAAGGCAGGAGGAGAGGAGGAGTCAGACGAGAACACCGACAAAAACAGGCAAGTCTGCTGGCCTCAAAATGAAACGGACGAAGAATTATAACAGAAACACGGTCGGAGAAGGAAACTGAACGATTTCATGAGCAAACGAACAGCGCTAGACAAACAGCCGTACACTGGCGCAAGATGGTCAGGTAGATACCATTGACTAACAGACACAGAAGAGGACATGCAGCTCGAGTAATATACTAACAAACAGACGCAGGAAAGCAGGCAGCTAGACGAGGACACCGACAAACAGGCAGAGGAAAGACAGGCATCTAGACGAGCACACCAACAAACAGGCACAGGACCGACAGGACGCTAGACGATGACACCGACAAACAGGCAGAGGAAAGACGGGCAGCTAGAGGAGCACACCAACAAACAGGCACAGGACAGACAGGACGCTAGACGAGGACACCGACAAACAGGCAGAGGAAAGACAGGCAGCTAGACGAGCACACCAAAAAAACAGACACAGGACAGACAGGCAGCTAGACGAGGACACCAACAAACAGGCACAGGACAGACAGGCAGCTAGACGAGGACACAGACAAACAGGCACAGAACAGACAGGCAGCTAGACGAGGACACAGACAAACAGGCACAGGACAGACAGGCAGCTAGACGAGGACACCGACAAATAGGCAGAGGAAAGAAAGGCAGCAAGCCGAGGACACCAACAAACAGGCAGATGAAAGACAGGCAGCTAGACGAGGACACCAACAAACAGACACAGAACAGACAGGAGGCTAAACGAGGGCAAGGACGGACGGACACAGGAAAACAGGCAGACAGGTCCACGATAAACACGAACAGACAAACACAGAACATGCAGCTAGACGAGGACACAAAAAACAAACAGGCAGACAGGCAGCTAGAAGAGGACAGGAACAGACAAACGCAGGAAGACAGGAAGCTATACGATGACACCAACAAACAGACACAGAGAGACAGACAGTTAAATGAGTACAGCTGATACCAGGCCCTAGATAAAAACGTGATCAGACAAGGTAAAAGAAGGATCTGAAGAGTCTTGGCTAAGCGAGCGCACATTGGTAGAGAAACAGGCACTGAAACAGCACGACGATGTGCCGACTATAGACCATTCAGCAGCAAGACAAGGTGCCTAAAGACAATGTGAACAGCTGAGCAAGCATGTAGATGAGGACACGGACAAAACCAAAAAAACAAGTCAAAGATAACAACAGCCAAACAGGCGCAGCAGCACCACAACGTGAACGCCTTCACGAACCAGACACACAGCTAGACAGTCAGCAAGCTGGGGACACGGACGAACAGGCCAGACGGGACAGCGTTGGAGCTGGGTACTCCACCAACTACAACTGGCACAGCGAGACGAGATAGTGCGCAAAAGCTTCCCCCGATATAGCACACAGAGAAACGACGAGCGCCTAGATTATGGACACACGGTGGGGCTGAAGGAGCTCGCAGCATTCCCGAAACAAGCACCAAGAGAAAGTTTGGCCGAATAGGCGCAGCGCGAACAAGAGTGCAGGCAGAAGGCACGAGCGAGGACGACGGCGCGGCACATTGGCCGACCGTGCACTCCGCCGACCCTGCCCGGGCAAACACCGGTCCGGGGGACACATTCAATTTGGGCGAGGCGCTGAAGGCACGCGAGCAGAAACAAAACGGGCCCGGGCAAAGCAATAAAATTGCTGTTTATTCAGGAATATGTCTTCCCCCACAACCTCCTCCCTGTGTGCACTCCGCGGAGACGAATTTCCATAATTGGAATTGCGGGTTATGGAATGATCCCATGTAGAAAATGGCTGGTAATGGTGATCTGCTGGGCGTGCTGCGCATTACGGGCCGCGCTTGAGATTTGGCCGGAACGAGGCGTATATTGGAAGCTGCCAGGTTGGTTTTGGCTCAGCGGCGGAATGCGATCCTAACCAGACTTGACTCCGTTACTGCCAGAACGTCCACGCCTGCTGCCAGCATTCGGGTTGCTCGCCTTCCTATTGCGGGAAACGGGGACGGCCAGATTATGCGCTCCGTAGAATAAATGAGAGATACGTTAGCGTCGGCACGGCTGAATGAAGGAAGAGAAGAGAGATGGACAGCGAGAGAGAAAGAGGGAGGGAGAGAGAGAGACAGAGCGAGAGGGAGAGAGAGAGAGGGGGGAGGGAGAGAGAAAGAGAGAGAGAGGGAGAGAGAGGGGGAGGAAGAGAGAGAGACAGAGAGAGAGACAGAGAGAGGGAGGGAGAGAGAGAGAGAGAGAGACAGAGAGAGAGGGAGGGGAGGAGAGAGAGAGAGAGAGGGGGGAGGGAGAGAGAGGCAGACAGACAGACTGAAAGTCTGACAGATAGATATATAGGGAGATCGAGACAGAGAGACAGACAGAGAGACAGACAGACAGACAGACAGACAGACAGACAGACAGACTGAAAGTCTGGCAGATATATAGAGACAGAGCTAGAGGGAGAGACAGAAAGAGACAGACATAGTTACAGAGAGACAGAGAGACAGAAAGAGTCAGAGTGACAGAGAGACAGAGAAAGACAGAGAGACAGAGAAATGCAGAGAAACAGAGATATAGACAGAGAAGGGCAGAGAGACAGAGACACTGAGAGAAAGATAGACAGACAGAGACAGAGACACAGAGACAGAGACAGAGAGAGAGAAAGACAGAGAGGCAGAGAGAGACGAGACAGACATACAGGAACAAACATAGAAACAGAGAGTCAGCATGTACGAGACAGACAGACAGAGAGAGAGGCAGGATAAGAGGCAGAAACAGACAGAGAGACCGAGATGGCGAGAAAAGGAGGGAGGGAAAGAGACA
>OX465112.1:9467280-9547280 GCA_949987565.1 Luidia sarsii
CCACCATGCAAACCTTCAAATCTTACTCCAAGTAAAAGTCAAACAATGAAAGAGAGAGGCAAGGAAGAGAGTATACTTGTGAAACAACAAAACAAATAAGATTTTTCAAAAGTTACAGGGTCTCGTGTTGCGCTCCTACGGGGACCGTCCTCAAAGGTACATTGCCTGAGAGAAGGGTCCCGTATATACATGTACACGGTGTCGACAAGTCCGGTCCTCTCTTTGAAGAGGGTCCTGCGAGGTTCGATACGTCGGGACCTCTGACGGTTAACGAGCGGGGTAAATTTCGGGTCATCGCTTCGGTCAGCAACTGGCTTTAAGTTGTAGGATTTGCTTTCCGAAGCCCAGATGGCGAGATGATCTCGACAGAGTAATTGGCCTCACATGGTCAGGGACAGCCAAGGACAGATGGCAATGGATGCATTCCAGGGAGAGGCTGCTCTTTTCAGAGTGACACACGTCCTGGATATGGATATGGATATGGATGGTAAGTTGTATTAAGTTACTAAATTCGATTGAGGAAGAGACAAGAGTCTCGTTTCCAGGAGCCGCGAATCGTTATTGCGGGTCAACAATTCAAAGGTGAGCTCACTGCGTTGTCCCGAAGCAACGGAAATGTAATCACGACGTTGCATCCGCCACCGAGGGCCAACCAAGACAAGCATATTATACAAGAAGCGAATCGAGAAAGACAGATGGAGATAGAAGGGGCGTGAGAGAGAGAGAGAGAGAGAGAGAGAGAGAGAGAGGGAGAGAGAGAGAGAGAGAGGAAAGAGACGGGGGGAGAGGGGAGCGGGGAGGGAGAGGGGGAGAGATGAGGAGAGACGATAGAAGAGAGCAAGAGAGGGAGGGAGAGAGACGAGTGCTTGGAAACAGGAGAGAGGAGTAAGCGAGGTGAGAGAGAGGGGAGAAAGCGAGAGGGAAGGAGAGAAAGATATGGAGAGAGAGATGGTGAGAGGAGAGAGGTGGGGAGAGAGGAGAAAGGGGAGATATGACCAAAAGAGAGAGAGAGGCGGAGAAAGAGAATGAGGGAGAGGAAAGAGATGGGGAGAGTTGGGAGAGACACCGAAGAGAGAGGGGAGTGGGGGCGGGAGGGAGAGAGAAATTAGATGAGAGAGGAGAGAGCAAGAGAGGGAGGGAGAGAGAAGAAAGCTTAGAGACAGGAGAGAGGAGAGTGAGGTGAGAGAGAAACGAGAAAGGGAGAGGGAGGGAGGGAGAGAAATATATGGGGAGAGGAGAGAGGTAGAGGGAGAGGAAAAAGGGGAGATACAATGAGGAGAGAGAGAGGAGTGAAAAAAAATGAGGGACAGGAAAGAGATGGGGAGAGAGGAGAGAGAGACGCCAAAATGAGAGAGGGTAGAGGGCGAGCGGGGAGGGAAAGAGAGAGATGAGGAGAGAGGAGAGGGCGGGAGACAGAAGACAGCTTGGAGACGGGAGAGAGGAGACAGCGAGGTGAGAGTGAGTGAAAAAAGAGTGAGGGAGGGAAGAAAGAGATTGAGAGGAGAAAGGGGAGATAAAACGAAAGAGGGAGAAAAGAGGTAAGGGAGAGAGAGACAGTGGGAGAGAAAGAGAGGCCCTAGAGGCAGAGAGAGAAAAAAACAGAGAGGTACAGAGTGACAGAGAAAGACCACGAGAGACAGAGGGACCAAGTGAGACAGTTAAAGAGACAGAAAGACCCAGAGAGACAGAGGGAGACCGAGACAGAGGTAGAGAGATAGAGAGACACACAGAGATACGTGAGGAAGGTGGAGAGATGAGAGAGAGAGAGAAGAAGGAAGCATTCTCGGCACGTCTGTGTGGTTCTCGAATCCCACCTGGGATCCGTGCTTCCAGACGGCGCACTGACTTCCCGCGTTCGGACCAGTGCCGCCTAGGCGGCCCGTACTTGGACAAGTATCGTGTATTTCATTTACGCGTTTCCTGCTCCGGATCCCGGATCAATATATTCCCATCACCTCAGAATACCTGGAGTGTTAGGCTAAATCACGTCATCTCCCTCGCCCCACGCCACACCCCCCCCCCCCACACACACACACACACGCCGTCTGCAAATTATTGTGGGCATAAAGATTCAGGTATAGCAGTGTGTCACTTAAGATGTGACAACACCTGCGAATATGAACGAATGTGTCTTCAAGAATGCACCTGTGCACGATGAAGCATTACCGCGTACTGGGACAACCGCATTTGCCTCATACAAATCATACGACGCCTTTACGTCCCAATCATCAGAACCTCCTTTGGCTGCGAGGAAGCAATATCGTTACGGCGACGAGGAAGATGCTGCTACGGTAGACACGTCAGACCATCCACCTTCATGAGATATATATTACAAGCCATCTATTCAGCAACCTGTTAGCAGGATGTAAGCATTGCTATGTGTTCAAAACAGCTTAACCCTCAAAGAGCTGCGTTATTTTGACCATCTCACAACCGGGGGGCGGATTCCGCCCCCCTCAGATCTCGGTCGTTCAATGATGGATTCGAATGATATTTTGCAGGGTGATAGAGATTTACATAATAAACATTTTTGTAAAATTTCATTTGAAAAAAAGAGTTTTGTCTAATTTAAGCTCATTCATTATTTCATTTTGTTGGCTTATTTATGTTTCCATTGGGGTTTTTTTCATTGAATTTCAGAAAATTGCATACATTTGGCAATGATAATGAAACACGAAGAACCAATAATTGCATGCAGCAATATTAATGAGCAAATTATGCCAAAGAATCCTGAAAAGAAATACCTATGCACCTTGGATGCTGCGCTTTAATGTAGTGTAAGGCAATGGGAAAAATAATGTCCATCAAGCTACCGGGTATACCATGGTCCAGAAAAATGTTCATTGTCAGAGAACGGCACCACCAATCTTAATAAAATTGAGGTCAAAAAGAGATTAAGAAGATTGCCGCAAAAGTCATAAAGTCTCAACACTCAACAATACCTGAAACGCTATACATAAACTACATAAACTACAGGGATTCCGCCAATCCGCCCCGGCTCTTTGAGGGTTAAACAATTATAGGCTGGAAATCGGTAAAAGAACATAATGTTTTAACGATGGACGAAAACAAGTCTATTGCGATTATTTAATTTTTTTCTTGTTTCTCATCTTCAATCTCAGACGTTTCGATACATTTCAATGCTCCACAAAATCTGCTGATAATTTTACAATTCTGCTTTGAACACTCAACGGCCACCAATCCTGACGGCGAGACACTGCGTCGATGACGTCATTGTAAGTGACGAGGGAGCAGAGCGGAGCCGCCGTCCTCGGCAGTATACGATTCAATTAATTCGGCGTTTCAATACTTCGCCACCATTTGGAAGATCCTGCCTAACTCAGACTATAGCATCAATCTCGAGGAGCCCAGTCTCAGATGTCAACCTTAAACGTGGCAAAGGGCAAAGCAGAAAGGCCGTTGTCTCCTCTCCACAAAAATGTGGGGGGAGCGGGGGGGGGGGAAGGGCGACCGATCTCAGCAGACATCCTGAAAATCGTTTAGAATCGAATCTCCGCGACTGCCGCTGTTTAATGACACATACATGTTTAATGAGTGAGCAATTCGAACGAATCCCCCGCACGACACACGCTAAGCTGCCACAAGCCAGCTCCCAGAGAGGCGATCTCCTATGGGATCTCTATTCTGCACATCGAGGGGGGGGGGGGGGGGTGGTTGTTCTTCCGGAGTCGAGTAGAACGGACGTTTAAAGGCCCATGCCCGTTTCTTTCCCAACACTCGCAAACTTCGTAACGGAAAGACAGGAGAGGTTTGATCGGAGGAACGGAAGGGGGAGAGGGAGAGGGGGAGACGGGAAGAGAGAGGGAGATAGGGAAGGAGAGAGAGGGGGAAGAGGGGAAGAGAGCTGAGGGGGAGGGAGAGGGAGGGAGAGGGGGGGAGAGGGAGGGAGAGGGAAGGAGAGGGAGGGAGAGGAAGATAGAGGGAGAGAGGGGTGGAGAGAGGGGGTAGAGGGGAAGAGAGAGGGGAGAGGGGGGAGAGAGAGGGAGGGGAGATAGAGGGAGGAAGAGGAAGAGAGGGGGAGAGAGGGAGAGGGAGAGAGGGGAAGAGAGAGGGAGATAGAAAGGGAGAGAGAGGGGGTAGAGGGGAAGAAAGAGGGGGAGAGAGGGATGGAGAGATATGGGCGAAAAGAGGGAGAGGGAAGGAGAAAGGAAGGGATGGAGAGAGGGAGGGAGAAAGGGATGGAGAGAGGGAGGGAGAAGGAGGGAGAGGAAGAGAGAGGGAGAGAGGGATGGAGAGATATGGGCGAAAAGAGGGAGAGGGAGGGAGAGAGGAAGGGATGGAGAGAGGGGGGGAGAAAGGGATGGAGAGAGGGAGGGAGAAGGAGGGAGAGGAAGAGAGAGGGAGAGAGAGAGAGGGAGAGAGAGAGGGAGGGAGAGAGGTGGGGAGAGGGGGAGGGAGAGAGGGAGAGAGAGGGGAAAGAGAGAGGGAGAGAGGGAGGAAGAGAGGTGGAGAGAGAGGGGGAGGGGAGGAGGGAGGGGGAGTGATAATGAGAGAGAGGGGAGAATGAGGAGAGAGATTGGAAAGAGAAAGGGAGGGGAGAGCGAGAGTGGGAGAGAGAGAGAGAGTGTGTGTGTGTCGTGTGTGTGCACTTGATGGCACTGCGCATCAGCCCGAGGCGAATAACCCAATCGAGTTATGTGATTACCCGAACATTTTAACCTTGACGATCACATCCGTGACGTGCGCAGTCTGGGTACACGGAGACGAGGGAGGGGGGGGGGGTAGGGGGGAGATGGCTTCCTTTTGACTACCGACAAATCAATACTAATTACCAGCAGGCGAAGAAGACGAAATCCCAACACATTACGATGCGACAGCAACCTCCATGATTTTCACCGGGAAGCCAATTTGATCAATCTCCTTATGAAAATGATCGGCTGGAATGTTCTCATGTGTGTCTGTGCTAGAGGAAAGGGGGGTGCAGGATTACAAAGCGAATGCTATTAAGGGTCCCTAATATATTTTGTTTTTAAAAAAATGTGCTGAGCTTTTGTTTTTGCAGCTGCTTTTGGCATAACATCTATAAGAGGTGTTCAGACTCTCTGTACGTTACCAGCCAGGTTAAGGCTACTGTTTGTGTGTGTATGGGGGGGGGGGTGTGACATGGTCTGGTACCCGACTGCACCCAGACAGAACCTTGGCCTTGTCAGCTAAGGTTTAACGGGAGGGAAACTTCATCACGGAGCACTGACTAATCCTGCATGACAAGTCTCCTCTCAGGAAAAAAAAAGAGAGAGAGAAAGAAAGAAACGACAAAAAATGCTATTGGAACGAGATAATTATGTCCTTGCACGGAATGTGTTGAAGCCAGTTTACGGAACAAAGTGCAAAGTCAGAGAATTGACTGTAAGCGATGAACAATTTCGTCAAAAAGGCACACAAAA
Organism: Luidia sarsii; assembly: GCA_949987565.1. Classification (NCBI taxonomy): domain Eukaryota; kingdom Metazoa; phylum Echinodermata; class Asteroidea; order Paxillosida; family Luidiidae; genus Luidia; species Luidia sarsii. Next base: position 9,472,686 of record OX465112.1, read on the forward strand.
GCTAGATATCATTTCAAACAACGTGACGTGTCCGAGTCCATCTGAAACAACGTGACATGTCCGTGTTTATTTTGAACATCGTGACGTGTCCGTTATCATTTGAAACAACTCGACGTGTCCGTGTTCAATTCAAATAACGTGACGTGTCCCTGTCCATTTGAAACAACGTGACGTGTCCGTGTTAAATTCAAATAACGTGACGTGTCCCTGTCCATTTGAAACAACGTGACGTGTCCGTGTTGAATTCAAATAACGTGACGTGTCCCTGTCCATTTGAAACAACGTGACGTGTCCGTGTCCATTTCAAACAACGTGACATGTCCGTGTTCATTTGAATCAACGTGACGTGTCCGTGTCCATTTCAAACAACGTGACGTCTCTGTGTCCATTTGAAACAACGTGACGTGTCCATGTTCATTTCAAACATCGTGACGTGTCCGTGTTCATTTCAAACAACGAGACGTGTCCGTGTCCATTTGAAACAACGTGACGTGTCCGTGTTCATTTGAATCAACGTGACGTGTCCGTGTTCATTTGAATCAACGTGACGTGTCCGTGTTCATTTGAAACAACGTGACGTGTCCGTGTCCATTTCAAACAACGTGACGTGTCCGTGTTCATTTGAATAAACGTGACGTGTCCGTGTCCATTTCAAACAACGAGACGTTTCCGTGTTCATTTCAAACAACGTGACGTGTTCGTGTCCATTTGAAACAACGTGACGTGTCCGTGTCCATTTCAAACAACGTGACGTGTCCGTGTTCATTTCAAACAACGTGACGTGTCCGTGTCCATTTCAAACAACGTGACGTGTCCGTGTCCATTTCAAACAACGTGACGTGTCCGTGTTCATTTCAAACAACGTGACGTGTCCGTGTCCATTTCAAACAACGTGACGTGTCCGTGTCCATTTCAAACAACGTGACGTGTCCGTGTTCATTTGAATCAACGTGACGTGTCCGTGTTCATTTCAAACAGCGTGACGTGTCCGTGTCCATTTCAAACAACGTGACGTGTCCGTGTTCATTTGAATAAACGTGACGTGTCCGTGTCCATTTCAAACAACGTGACGTCTCTGTGTCCATTTCAAACAACGTGACGTGTCCGTGTCCATTTCAAACAACATGACGTGTCCGTGTCCATTTCAAACAACGTGACGTGTCCGTGTCCATTTCAAACAACGTGACGTGTCCGTGTTAATTCCAAACAACGTGACGCGTCCGTGTCCATTTCAAACAACGTGACGCGTCCGTGTCCATTTCAAACAACGTGACGTGTCCGAGGTCATTTGAAACAACGTGACGTGTCCGAGGTCATTTGAAACAACTCGACTTGTCCGTTATCATTTCAAACAACGTGACGTGTCCGTCTTTATTTCAAACAACTTGACGTGTCCGTTATCATTTCAAACAACGTGACGTGTCCGTCTTCATTTCAAACAACATGACGTGTCCGTGGTCATTTCAAACAACGTGACGTGTCCGTGTCCATTTTGGCACCAGCCGAGGGCAGACAGCATACTCTCAAAGGTCAGGCACTCGTGACGTAATCACGCGGTCACGCTACCGGGGCCGGCTATCCGCAGCCGCACACAAGGGCTCAGCCAGGAAGAACGGTCTGAAACAACTGACCTATTTCCGGACCACGTCGGCCGTCGCTTTCAGCAAATAAAAGATTGTGTTTTATTGAGGCGAACCATCGGACAGAGTGGGAGGAGGCATGTTGCCCGCACGCCTGTCTGTCTCTGGGACGGAGAGCAATCTTCGAGTCCAGACCCCTGGGGACGCGTCCCCCCGCGCCCGCTCCCGCCCCGCCGCACACCTCGCTTATTTCGTGACCGCGCCGGCGGGCAGTCGTATCGATCCTCGCTCCCCGAAATACGATCCCAGGCCCGGTCACGAGACGGGAAAGAAGAGGGCACAACAAGTCGCCGAGTGAAGCGCGAGAGAGTGACATGTACTTTATAGCGTGTGTGTCATGCCGACAGGTGATGAATGCCAAGTTTGGGTAGCTAAAAGGTTTATTCTCTCCGGTCAACGACAAATCCTGGAAAACCTCGTCCGGTCACAGGAGTGACGGCCCTCGTAAAATAAGGGGGCTATTGGCCGCAGAGCACAGCCTGGCGCAAGACGAAAGAGAGACATCACCCGTGTCGTTGGCAGTGTGATCTACTGAGCTCCACGCCAGGGAACCAGACGGCTTCAGACCGAGTACACGTCCCTACGGGCCCCCTGGATATCCCGGCTTGGGTCTTTTGCTCAGGCATCGCCCACGTCTCCCACTATATACCTGAACAAACACGGATCGTATCTTCTTCTTCTTTTTTCATCGGGATTAAAGACCGTTGTTTTCGTGCTCGGAGCAGTAAGTCCATCATAAAACTACATTACATAGCTCCGAAGCCTTCGTTTTTTGGGGCAACAACGTCAGAACGACTGTCAAAATTGGAGACGAAGCCGGAAACTGACCCTTTAGCCTCACCCTAAAACGGAGTACTCAAAGACTCGTGCTTCGGCAGATGTGTGTGTGTGTGTGGGGGGGGGGGGTGGGGTACATCGCGGAGTTTGTTTTCTCGCTATAGGTAACACAATTTCAAGGCGGGAACAAAACTCCCGTGTTTGTCAAATCGACCGCATGGGTTGAAACCACTCCCGGAGAGTGGAGCTACCTGACAGCTATAGTGTGCGGCGGGATGGCCTATGCTAAAAACAGCCCGGCGCTAACGAGGGAAAAAACACAAACCGAGCCGATGGCATCGATCCTAGCCGAAAATAAACTCATCCATCCCTCCTCAATCGATTTTGATCGTCACATGAAAAGCAAATAACATTCTAGATACCATTTTTTTTTCATTATTTGTATGCGAAGTGTGATTTTCGAGGATTTTTTTCTATCGTCTCCGTGTTTGTCAGTGGTTCTTGTCTGCAATAGTTTGGAGATGGGATATACATGTAGGCCTACAAGAGGAAATTTCTTTTTCGGCTAAAACGCCCACCTAGTTTGAATGGGTAAGCCTTCCCCGTCCCTCACCTACCCCCGTTCACTCCCACACCCATCCCCCTGGACTTGCCTGGGCTGAATACGGTGAACAAATTATAAGGTTATCTGAGGTTGCATGGGAGGGGGATAAGGGGGGGAGTAAGAGACGGGATGCCGCCCGGCGCACGCCGACAACTCCAGGAAGGCGAGCCAGAGGACGATGAATTGAAATGGAAAACAGAATCTGATTCGCAAATGGGAAAATCATCCGAATGTGATCCGCTCAGGAGAATCTGATTTCCTTGCTAAGCCGGGGGATCGTCCACACGCGATGCCGCGCGAAAGAAAAAGGCACGACGGCACGGAGGGAGGGAGGGAGGGAGGGAGGGAGGGAGGGAGGGAGGGAGGGGGAGGGAGGGAGGGAGGGAGGGAGGGAGGGAGGGAGGGGGAGGGAGGGAGGGAGGGAGGGAGGGAGGGAGGAAGGGAGGGAGGGAGGGAGGGAGGGAGGGAGGGAGGGAGGGGGAGGGAGGGAGGGAGGCAGGGGGAGGGAGGGAGGGAGGGAGGGAGGAAGGCAGCTGGCAGGCAGAGAGAGACAGGGAGGCAGGGAGGCAGGAGGAAAGCAGGGAGGCAAGCAGGGAGGGAGAAAGGAAGGCAGGGCAGGCAGGGCAGGCAGGGCAGGCAGGGCAGGCAGGGCAGGCAGGGCAGGCAGGGCAGGCAGGGCAGGCAGGGCAGGCAGGGCAGGCAGGGCAGGCAGGGCAGGCAGGGCAGGCAGGGCAGGCAGGGCAGGCAGGGCAGGCAGGGCAGGCAGGGCAGGCAGGGCAGGCAGGGCAGGCAGGGCAGGCAGGGCAGGCAGACAGGCAGGCAGGGCAGGGCAGGGCCGGCAGGCAGGCAGGCAGGCAGGCAGGCAGGCAGGCAGGCAGGGCAGGCAGGGCAGGCAGGGCAGGCAGACAGGCAGGCAGGCAGGCAGGGCAGGGCAGGCAGGCAGGCAGGGCAGGCAGGCAGACAGGGAGGCAGGCAGGCAGGGCAGGCAGGGCAGGGCAGGCAGGGCAGGCAGGGCAGGCATGGCAGGCAGGGAGGCAGGCAGGGCAGGGCAGGCAGGGCAGGCAGGCAGGCAGGGCAGGCATGGCAGGCAGGGAGGCAGGCAGGGCAGGGCAGGCAGGGCAGGGAGGCAGGCAGGGCAGGGCAGGCAGGGCAGGCAGGCAGGCAGGGCAGGCATGGCAGGCAGGGAGGCAGGCAGGGCAGGGCAGGCAGGGCAGGGCAGGCAGGGCAGGCAGGGCAGGCAGGGAGGCAGGCAGGCAGGGCAGGCATGGCAGGCAGGGAGGCAGGCAGGGCAGGGCAGGCAGGGCAGGGCAGGCAGGCAGGGCAGGCAGGCAGGGCAGGCATGGCAGGCAGGGAGGCAGGCAGGGCAGGGCAGGGCAGGCAGGGCAGGCAGGCAGGCAGGCAGGGCAGGCATGGCAGGCAGGGAGGCAGGCAGGGCAGGGCAGGCAGGGCAGGGCAGGCAGGGCAGGCAGACAGGCAGGACGGACACCCGATCGCGTGTTACTGGCGATGGGTAGTCCGATCGGGTGGACAGGAAGGAAGGCAGGCAGGCAGGGAGACGTGGAGGGAGGCAGGGAGGCAGGGAGTCAGGGAGTCAGTGAGTCAGGGAGGCAGGGAGGCAGAGACGGAGGGAGGCAGGCATGGGGGAGGCAGGAAGGCAGGGAGGCGTGGAGGCAGGCAGAGAGGCAGGGTGGGAGGCAGAAAGGGAAGCATAGAGGGAGGCAGGGAGGCAGGCAGGGAGGCAAGGGGAGGGAGGCAGTGAGGAAGGCAAGTAGAGGGGCATGGAGTGAGGCAGGGAGGGAGAGGGGGAGGCAGGCAGCGAGAGAGACAGGGAGGGAGGGAGGAAGGAAGGGAGGCAGGGATGATCGAGGTGGAGGCGTAGGAGGACGAAGCTAGGCGGTGGTACCGCATCCAATCAAGATTATGCAGCACGGAGCGGTGATGGAATAGACGGGTTGGGAGAGACAGCCGAGCCCGCCTCACGTATAGATGGGATCCCATGCGAAGTTATCGGGGGGGGGGGGTTGGATTGGAAGATAGATAATCGAGTACAGGCAGGGTAAGCCGATCTGCTCGGGTCCACCGCTGCGTACAAACATGTCTCCTAGAGTCAACACAACCGAATCACTCTTCCGAAGCTTTAATGGCGTCGACGAGGCTTGTAGCCAGACGTTAACGGTATCACACACAACGCTGGTAGAGCCGACAGAACAGTTGCGGGTACCGCTTTGCATTTCCGTCTGACTTCACCCCAACATGAATTTTCACCGGCGGAATTCAAGGGGCATTAAGTCCTCACTGAGCCGCATCGGAAAATCATTTTGGGCACAAGTCATGTGGCACTATCAAGTACATTTCATTTCGTGTTTTATCTTCGCTACTTTACTTCATGATAAAAAAAAGAGCAAGCTTATACGGGAAAGAAAGGAAACTGAATGAAAGTATTCCATCAATAGCGAAGGGAAATTCGACGAATCCTAGATGTGAATTCTGACCTCTGGATAAACCGCATTGTTGCAGCGCTCTGCGCTCTGATGGCTATCCTACCCTTGGGCTGAAAACTCTCAAAATAATTGCCATCTATTGCATTGGAAAAGAGGTACCAGTCCAAGGCCAATGTTTATTAGCCAGCAACCAGGGATCGCATCTAGGGATCTCAGTAAAAAAAACCAGCCTTATTTGCTTTTGTAAATGAAACGAGTATTGTACGCAAGTACGATGTTCTATCAAGTTGCATACTGGTATGGATTTATCAGTGGGGAAAAAATGGCACTCGCGTCCCGTGTATATGGACGGGGGAATATCCGAATCGGCTCATCACGCAGTCTCCACATGGTGGGGCGAGTGGGTACACATATTCACGCATCCTTTGATCAGAGAGTGTGGGCATATCGAGTCACCCCCGGGCGTCGCCGAGCATTAATTGTGCCGTCGATCAAAACAGGGGAAAAATCCGAGCAGTCGCTACGCAGAAGAAATTCCCCACATCTCGCCCCCTCGCCCGTATAGGTGCGCAATAACGGAAAAGCGGCACCGTGGGGTAATTTCTGTCACCGCTCTCTGTCAGACTTCGCCGCGGATCAAAATGGTCGGAAGCGTTCGAGGTGTCCAAGGACAATTATACAGAGAAGACAGCGTGTATATACTTGTCTTTGAGCGCAATGAGGGGTGGGGGGGGGCTCTAAATGTAATTAGGTTATCATAGCCGGGGTAAGGGAGGACGTGCTGTGATGCAGGGGTAAGCTATTTATACGAGTGGTAGGCAATGAATCGCAACACAAGACTTCGCTTGATAAAGGCGAACGTATACTTCTGCGAAGTCACTGAGAGCTAAGCTGCAAAGTTTCCCATCAGCTGCGTTGAGCAACTTCGACTGCCCCAAACTGGAAATTGCTTCATGGGAAGCTTGGATTTTGAACGACACCATTTCCAAGTTTGGCTTTTCCTTGACCAGTAAATGTTCAATGGGGTTTTTGCCCTTACTCGACATGATGAACACTGAATGCTCATCAGTGCTTTGCCCGGTGCCTGCCTGATAAAAAAAAATATTTCAGGCAGCTCGGGCGGGATTCGACCCGCGACTCCCGAATTCTAGTACGAACGTCTTAACCACTGGATCGACCACCGAGCTGGTCGAGGTCGTGTGGTGGATTCGAATAATGTATAGCGGCGGGTACTGCGTTGCATCACGTCGAGTACTGGGCAGAACCTCATTTAATTACATTCTCCTCAAAATTTAGTGGGCCTGACGTTTCGATCCTAGCAGGACCTTTCTCAAAGGCAGAGAAAGGTCCTTTGAGAAAGGTCCTTTGCCTTTGAGAAAGGTCCTGCTAGGATCGAAACGTCAGGCCCATTAATTTTTAAGATTTACATTTTGGTAATTTTAATCAGTAAGCAGTTTGCAACATTTTTGTATATTACATTCTCCTCAGCGCAAAACATTATTATATCTAATGTTACGGGTTATGTTATGACCAATGCTGCTCATACAAGTAGCATTTAAAGAGCAAATAAAGCGGTTTACGACAAATAGATTTTGCGATTGCATAATGTATTTATGTATCCAAATGACACCTTCATAGTATAAACACGATTAATCTGAATACCATTATTTGTTTGCGATTACAAATCCACGATGTCATCCCGGAATTGTAACGTGGATGCTAGGCAGGTTATTGTGCCATATACGCTGTCGTCGTCTGCCGTCACTTCTTGCCGAGGCCACACTGTCTCGTTTCCCTAGCGCTGGGTCCGCTATGCTACTTCTGTAGGACCCCAATCGTACGCACTGTTTGCGTAGGGCATGTGACCGCTCCTTGTTCTTTTCATCGTGAATTCATCGAAATAGAACAAAAATGAGATGTTTCCTGACTAAAATAACCAAAATTCAAATCTCAAAATTTAGTGGGCCTGACGTTTCGATCCTAGCAGGACCTTTCTCAAAGGCACTCTGCCTTTGAGAAAGGTCAGGATCGAAACGCCAGGCCCACTAAATTTTGAGAAATTAAACAAAGATAGAAATATAGAGTGGTCGGTTGCTTTGCTGCATCGCGTACACATACCAGTGACAGTCGCTATTGCATTAACCGGTATTATTTCGCAACCCTTCAATCTGATGACTTAGCCGAGAGCGAGCCAGTTGACGTGGCTGCACCCGATTGACCTCGGCGTGACCTCGCGGCTATGGGACATCACGACTTCCGCTCGTTCCGTTTTGAATGAGAGCTCGCTTCACGCGGTCCATTCCAGGTCGTCACAGTTTCGCTCCCACTCGCGAGAACAAATCGTTTATCGTCCTCGTGAATGGGAAGGGGAGGGAGGGAAGAGGGGGAGACTAGAGAAGGGGAGAGGAGGGGAGGAGAGGAGAGGGGAGTGGGGGAAGGAGGGAAGGAAGGAGAAGGGTTTCTATGACACAATTGCGTGTCGAAGCATTGCCGACGCCATTATGGCGATAAAGGTATCCCCCCTCCCTCCCTCCCTCCCTCCCTCCATCCCTCCCTCCCTCCTTCCCTCCCCCATATATGGACAAATAACGGCCCAGTTATTTTGTCGGGCGGGCGGTCATGTACGGTACCCCGTGAATCGATGCAAGCCATCGGCGGGAATCGATACCACCTACTCGCTGGCTCCATGGCGATCCTGCAGTCGGGTCTAAGACAAAAGGGACTCAGAACCCTAATGGCTGGGTTTGAAGTGAAGGACGAAAAGGAACAAAAGGAGGAGGAACATGGGAGCAGGAGGAGAAGGAGCAAGAGGAGGAGCATGAGGAGGTGGAGCAAGATGAGGAGCAGTAGGAGCAGGAGGAGCAAGAGGAGGAGCAGGAGGAGCGAGAGGAGGAGCAGAAGGGGCGAGAGGAGGAGCAGAAGGAGCAAGAGAAGGAGCAGGAGGAGCAAGATGAGGATCAGGAGGAGGAGGAGGAACAAGAGGAGGAGCAGGAGAAGCAGGAGGAGGATCAAGAGGAGCAAGATGAGCAGGAGGTGCGGGAGGAGTAGGAGGAGCAGGGGGCAGGAGGAGCAAGAGGCGCAAGAGGAGCAATATCAGGAGCAGGAGGAGCAGTAGGAGGAGGAGCAGGATGGGGAGCAGGAGCAGGAGCAGGAGTAGGAGTAGACACATGAGAAGGAGGAAGAGGAGGAGAAGGGAGGAAGAAGAGGAGGGAGGAGATCACCATGGCAACTGGGCGACCTGAAAACCGATCCCCTTCCTCTCCCACTCCCCCCACAGCACAGCAGGCCCGATGGAAGAAGGGGTTAATAACTCGAAGGGTTCTGGAACCCTGAGGAGACATACAGTTGCACAATAAGAGCGAGCCGACTCCCCATCGACGCGATCAATTCGCGGGAGAGGCAGGGCGATATGAAAATCAGCGCGACATTATTACCACTGGCCTCAAAATACACTGCATGGGGAAACATCAGTGACGAATGGTCTCGTCTGTCCCTCAGATATCAGTCACCCCCTCCTCATCCTCCTCCCACCTCCTCCTCCTCTTCCATCCTCCTTCTCCTCTTCCTCCTTCTCTCCCTTTTCCTCCTCCATCCTCCTCCTCCTTCTCCTCCTCTTCCTCCTTCTCTCCCTTTTGCTCCTCCATCCTCCTTCTCCTTCTCCTTATCCTTTCTTCCCTTCTCCTCCCTCCTCCTCCTTCTCCTCGTTCTCAACCTCCTCCCTCCTCCTTCCTCCTCCTTCTCCTCCTCCCTTCTCATCCACCTCCTTCTCCTTCTCCTCCTTCCTCATTCTCCTCCGTCCTCCTCTTCCTCCTCTCCCTTTCCTACTCCATCCTCCTCCTCCGTCCTCCCTTCTCCTTCTCCTCCTTCTCCTCCTCCCTTCTCCTCCTACTCTCTCATCCTCTTCTTGATTATTCCTCCCCCCGCCTCCTCCATCTCCTCTTCCTTCTCTCCCTCCCTCCTCCTCCCCCATCCTCCGTCTCTTCCTTCTTCTCTTCCTCCTCCTCGCCGCACATACCATAGTTTACATCCTAACTGCTACCCCCTATGCATAATGCATAACCTGTTTATCAATGTTACACGGCCGACTGTGTCCTGCTTCGCAAATTGCGCAAAACAACCCCGGGAGCCAAAAATAACAGTGAACTTTGCCAACCCCGAAGGGACTGCCAGCCCGTCTGCCGTGGAACGGCTGTTTATACTTTTCTTCTACTTCCTCTTCTTCTTCTCCTTCTTCTTCTTCTTATTTCCCCAAGACGTCCCTTGGCAGAGGTGTAAGTTTTCGCACCTTTTTTAATTTAATTACGGCCTGTACTTTTGTATGTGTGCGCGCGCGTATGGTGGTGCGTCTTTTTTTACCGCTGGTCGTAGGCTCCTCTCTTAATGTAATTACCGACTCTTCAGTGTTTTAGTCGAGCCAAGATCCACCCGCAGGGCACATGTTTCAATTTATCAAATCAACACCCCGTCGGTAGGCGTTTAGCCCGGCAGAGCCCGGTAGTCACAACATGTCCACCGCCGTCTTTCCAGGGTAACCGATCTATTTGTTCACCTCTCCCTCTCCTTCCTCTCTCTCTCCTTCCTCTCTCTCTCTCTCTCTCTCTCTTGCTCTCTCTCTCCCCCTCTCTCTCTCTCTCTCTCTCTTTCTCTCTCTCTCTCTCTTTCTCTCCATCTCTCTCTCCCCTTCTTCCCCTCCCTTCCTCTCTCTCTCTTTCTCTCGCCCTCTCTCTCTTTCTCTCTCCCCCCTCTATCTCTATCTTTCTCTCTCCCCCTCTCACTCTCTCCACCTCTCTCTCTCTATATCTCTCCCTTTTTCTCTCCCTCTCTCCCTCTCTCTCTCTTCCTCTCTCTCTCTCCATCTCTCCCTCCCCTCCCTCCATTCCACTCTCTCTCTTTCTCTCGCCCTCTCTCTCTCTCTCCTCCCCCTCCCTCTCTATCTTTCTCTCGCCCTCTCTCTCTCCACCCCTCTCTCTCTCTCTCGCTCTCTCTCTGTCGTGGCGGAATTATAGATCCCGGGGGGCGCTTAATTAGTAATTGGCTTTGAAATGAGGTTGTTGAACTTTCGGCAATGTCGTGATTAATCGAATCTTCCTGGGCTAGATGAGCGTGGTGCGATGCGGAAAGACGGCCGACTTGATATCGGGGGATGGGCGGGCCGGATGGCGGTGCTTGGGCGAGTTAAGGGAGGGGGGAGGGTTGTGGTGGAAGTTGGTTTGGAGGATGGTTTGGAGTGGAGGGATGGACGAGGCTCGAGCGCAGGGAAGCCACTATACACGACCGCAGCGGTGTTACGGGAGGAGCATAGGGGGGACCAGCGAGGCAAGCAACCGGCACGAGCTTGGCAGTCGTGGGTAGGCCCGTCTGTATCTCCAGGGACGGTGCGGGCGGGCCTTGGCGGTCTCAAAAATAATCAACCCCTGGGCTGTGAAATCGCATTCACAGTCCCCCACCTCCTCCCTCCAACCCCAACCCTAGCCGCTGCTCGGGCAGCCCTCAAGTCCCGCTATCCCCGGCCTCCATACACGCGGTGGCACTCTATATGCATAGTCTACTCCACAGCTAGAGAGCTCCCATCCATAATGATTATTTTTATCCAAATCTACCTCCCCGCCCCAGCCCAACCTCGCTGATCTCCAGCAGAAAATGCAAGGAATAATGCGACGGCCGCATTATATCCACGGATGGTTTATGCACCGGGTGGACCTACACACGAGCGCCCGTGCCGCTGACCCGTTTCTCGGGCGGGGGAGGTCGCGGTCGTGGTCACTGAAAGGTCAGCACGTGGGCCACTAACTGGAGACACGAGCAGCATCCTAGATTTGGCTCGTGCGTTCCTAAACCCCCACCCCAACACCCCCCCCCCCTCACATCAACATTTTGGGCCCAAAAAATACTCGCGGATTTCAATAGCGAGTGAGCAGCTCGAGGACAGAATTAATTATATTTGTTTGGTCCAGATTTGGGCCTCTGGTCACGCGATGGTCAGTCACTAATGGCCAGCCGGCCAAAATACACATGCCACTCAACTGACGTCCGCCGCTTTTCTGGGTGCATTAATATCTCTAGTTTCCTGTCCGTACTATGTACCCATTTTATATTTGCATGCACGTTCGACCAGATGTTATCCAATATCCGTTCTCTCTCCAACTTTCTCTCTCCCACTCTCCCTCTCACTCTCCCTCTCTCTATTACCCTCACTCCCTCCCCCTTTCTCTCCCTTTCTCTCTCTCTCCCCCTCTCTCTCCTCGTCTCTCTCTCTCTCTCTACCTCTATCTCTCCCCCGTTCCATATCCCGCTTTCTCTCTCACTTTCCCCCTCTCTCTCTCCCCGTCTCTCACTCCCTCTATCTCTCACCTATCTCTCGATCTCCTCGTCTCTCTCTCCCTCTCTCTCTTCTCCTCTCTCTCTCTCTCTCTCTTTCTCTCTCTCTCTCTCTCTCTCTCTCTCTTCCGTCTCTCTCTCCCTCCCCTTTCTCGCTCCACCCCACTCTCTCTCCCTCACTCTCTCTCCCGCTTGTTCCCTTCCAACAAAATCGGAGCTCTCTCTCCTCCCCTTTCCATCTCCCTCTCCCTCATCTCTCTCTATCTCTCTCTATGTCTTCCTCTCTCTCTCTCCCTCTCTCTCCATCTCCCTGTCTCTCTCTCCCGCTTGTTCCCTCCCAACAAAGTCGGGCCTCGTCTCTTACAGACCTAGCCACGTCACGCGTCAGTAGCCCACTGGTCGCAGATTACCTTAAAACAAAAACGTGCGGCAATGTCGCTAAGGATTCAATCCTAATGACGACTCGAACGGCAACCAAACAGCTCTGGACAAAAAAGAAACAGAGATACGACCAGACTGACACAACAACTACCTCTGCGTGCCCGTTGTATACAAGAAAGTAGGAGACCGCGGACAGGTCCGACCCAAGCAGGATCTTCCCGGCAAGCAGAAGGTCCTCGGAAGCGCCTTGGGAAAAAAAACTCCCGCTTGTGATCTGCGTATATCTCGGGCAGTTCTTGCCAGCACTAGAGCAGTTGGCAACATGTTTGCGTTATAGTTCTCATCGATTGGGCGGAGAAGGGCAGAGCAGCCCCGCGGTCACGTCCCTGCTCCGAACGGACTCCACGCATGCCTACAGTGCAGGCGGACTCATTTGCAACCAGCTGCATCGAACCACACAGCAACAACAAAAAATGCCGGGCAATTCTCATTTGGACCAACCTCCGTCAATCTGTCAATCGGTAATAACGCTGCTCAATAAATGACAAACTGCGTGGATGCATTAGTAAACAAAAAAATACCACACAATCAGAGACACTCTGCATACAACCCGACCAAAAGAGATTTTGCCAGTCCCGATTCTCACTGTGCCCCAAAAGGACCGACGGTCTACGACCACTAAATGACATAGTACGGTACGTGATATGTTGTACGTGCGTGTGCTGACAACATATGACGAGTTATACGCGTTACTGTCTTGAACAAAAAAGAAAAGAAAGAAAAAAAGTCGCGGTCATGATTAAAACTGGCCGCGCTGACGGCGCTCAAAGGCGGGCGGGAAAATTAATTGGCAACCGCCTCTGTCTGTCTGGGCCACGGTCGTCCATTGGCATTCCGCTGCATGCTTTCCCGACACGTAGCGCGCCCCGAGCGAAGCCAAGGGCTCTGCGTCGAGTCAGCCTTCATCTGCAAAAAACATATCTCCTTTCACACGTGGACGGTATACAGCCACTATACCTCCATCCACTCACCCCCGTCTCTCTCGCCATCACTCGGCGGCACGGCGAGAGGAGAGGTCGGAAGACCTTTTTTTTTCGAGTGTCAAGAGTAATATCTTTTTCTTCTTCTTCTTCGTCCTTTTTTTTTCAATCCTGGTTTTTATTTTCAATCTCCGCACGGTATGGTCATCAACGGAGCCGTCGTGAACTCATCACAGAAGGCTAGATTAAATATGGATTACAGATATCGGCAAGGAGGGGGAAGGGGGGGGGGTCCGCGAGAGACGGATGGTGCAGGGAGGGAATGCGAGGTGATAGGCTATGTTCGCTCCGAACATGGCCAGCTCAGTGGGAATGACATCAAGACGGCTGGTTCACGCTGCCGCTCGGCTGGGCCCTTTTATGGCGCGGGTCACTTATCCCGTTTCATTTCCATTCGTTGCCAAGCGGTGCTGCTGTTCTGGCCTGTGCGGTCTCGTGCGCTCTATTGATCGGTTCCACGACGCCTTCAACCAAATACCATTCCCCTCCATCCACAGCACGAACAGACATTATATTGTACACACACACACACACACACCGCCGATGTGCGCTGGCTTTCGTGACGTCACAAGTTGCGTGTATTGCCATGGCAACGGGTGTTGATCAACCGCGTCTTTGATAACGGTCACGCGGTGATTCGTTGGTTATTTATTTTGTTGGCGCTGTGTGTACAGGCATGGCAGGCTGACAGACACAGGCAGGCAAGCAGGGCAAGCAGGCAGGGCAAGCGGGGCAGGGCAAGCAGGGCAGAGCAGGACAGGGCAGGGCAGGGCAGGGCAGGGCAGGGCAGGGCAGGGAAGGACAGGGCAGGGCAGGGCAGGGCAGGGCAGGGCAGGGCGGGGCAGGGCAGGGCAGGGAAAAGCAGGGCAGGGAAGGGCAGGGCAGGGCAGGGCAGGGCAGGGCAGGGCAGGGCGGGGCAGGGCAGGGCAGGGAAGGGCAGGGCATGGAAGGACAGGGCAGGGAAGGACAGGGCAGGGAAGGACAGGGCAGGGCAGGGCAGGGAAGGACAGGGCAGGGAAGGGCAGGGCAGGGCAGGCGGACAAGCGGGAAGACAAGCAGGCAGGCAGGCAGGACAGGTAGGCAGAAGGGCAGAAAGGCAGGAAGAAGGTCAGAAAGGCAGAAGGGCAGACATGCAGGGCAGGCAGAAGGGCAGGCAGGGCAGGCAGAAGGGCAGGCAGGGCAGGCAGGACAGGCAGAAGGGCAGGCAGAAGGGCAGGCAGAAGGGCAGGCAGAAGGGCAGGCAGAAGGGCAGGCAGAAGGGCAGGCAGAAGGGCAGAAGGGGAGGCAGGGCGGGGCAGGGCAGGCAGGGCAGGCAGACAGGCAGGGCGGAGGTTGGGCGCCACTGTCACGCACGGACACGCATCGCATGTGGACTGGCCATGCATAGACACGAATTTCACGCCGGGAGCCTATTACTAAAACGAAAAGAAAAGAAAAACTGACCTCGTTGAGGGGCGACTCGACTCCTTATATTCTTTATTCTTCTCCGTGTACGTCTGGCGATGAGCAATAACCACACACCATGCAATCGCCCAAGCGAATCTAAATTGAGAAAGAAAGAGATCAAATAATGCGTGATGGCGTTTTTGCACGCCGAAAGTGACCTTCTTGTACGAGATAACGATTCTCGAATTAGTCGCGGGGACGGAGAGAAATTGGCTCGGTGTAATTTCTGAAATTGAATTTGCGAGGAATGACCAAACCAGAACAAGAAAATTCCACCATGATAATTGTCGGCCGGGAGCGTTGGTTCAAAAGCGTGTTGAGACGCCGAGGTGTAAACGGGTCGCTGCTGGTGTCATTGAACGGCTGGGAAATAATGAATATTGCAGTGTTATCATGGTGACGAGCTGTGTGAACGGCAGCTGTTTGATGTCTTCGCTGCCTGCCATCATGCAGGCAAGCAGGAGACTTCAAGATTTCACAGAAATGATGATGATGATAATGATTTAAGAGGTGGCGGTGGTGGTGGTGGCGGTGGTGGTGGTGGCGGTGGTGGTGGTGGTGGTGGTGGTAGTGGTGGTGGTGGTGGTGGTGGTGATGATGGTGATGGTGATGGTGGCGGTATATAGTGGTGGTGGTTGTGGTTGTGGTGGTGGTGGATGTGGTGGTGGTGGTATATAGTGGTGGTGGTATATAGTGGTGGTGGTATATAGTGGTGGTGGTACATAGTGGTGGTGGTATATAGTGGTGATGGTGATAGTGATGATGGTAGTAGTGATGGTGATAGTGACAACGATGGTGGTGGTGGTGGTGGTGGTGGTGATAGTGATGATGATCATGGTAGTAGTGGTGATAGTGATGATGACGATGATAATGTAATAATGATGATGGTGGTGGTGATGGTGATAGTGACGACGACGGTGGTGGTGATGGTGATAGTGATGATGGTGGTGGTGGCGGTGGTGGTGATGGTGTTTATAGGGACGAAGATGATGGTGGTGGTGATGGAGCTAATGGTGGTGATAGAGAAGATGATGATGATGGTGATGATGGTGATAGTGACAACGATTGTGGTGGTGGTGATAGTGATGGTGTTTATAGGGATGAAGAAGATGGTGGTGGCGATGGTGTTTATATAGATGATGATGGTGGAAGTGGTGGTGACGTTGATAGTGGTGATGATGGTGGTGGTGGCGGTGATGGTGATTGCGATGATGAAAGAGGTGGTGTTTATAGGGATGAAGATGATGGTGGTGGTGATGGTGTTTATAGGGATGAGGATGGTGGAAATGATGGTGACGGTGATAGTCGTGATGATGGTAGTGGTGTTTATAGGGATGAAGATGATAGTGGCAATGGTGGCGCTGATGATGGTGGCGATGGGGCCAGTGATGGAGATGACGGTGATAGGGATGATACGGTGCTTATGGCGAGGAGGAAGATGAGGATGAAGATGTCAGTGGTATCTTTGACGACGATGGTGATGAGACGGATTAGGAAAAACGGTGGGGAAGGGAGAGGTTGGAAGGAGGTGAAGAGAATGACGACGGAGAAAGATAAAGTGGTGCTGGTTGAAGAACGGGGTTAGGTGGCGAAGGAAAATAGTGATTGGTACGAGGATGGGTCTAACGGAAGCGATATCGTTCATGGCATTATGGAGGACGGCACCGTTGATATGAATGTAAATAATTAGCATGATGTTGGTAAAGGTAAAGCACGTACCTAAGACAACGCTAGCAGCAAGTTAGACACGCATGCATGGGGCTGGCGTTCCCCTGTGCCTCGCGTACAATGTCAGGCATATTGGCCTCACCGCGTCGCCTCCCACGAGACATATTGACTTACCTAAATAACCGTTCAAGGACACGCAATACAATGCAAAGATGCCATTATGAACCCGGCACGACCATGCCGTGCCCGTAGAGTTATTATCAATATCACTATCATCATTTCTGAGAACTGGGACAAGCATTGACCCGCCTCTCTTGTGGTTTTTTTTTAATGTTTACCAGCCTTTGAGTGGATCAATTGGGCGAATCTCCGTTTTAAGAATGTGCGGTTTGTTTCCCGCTATGGCTGCTGCCTCTCTGGAATTGATGTCATGCTGCTGCGGCCATAGCCCGGTATATATATATAGAGGGAGATGCACGCAGCGCTTGGCTATACTGTAGCGGCGCTGGGAGGTTAACGGCACGGGGTAATGGTTTCCGTTTCCCCGGTCTCCCCAGAGCTAAGGTCGTGCGGCAGTGATGTGCCGGTCACACGGGAGGCAGAGAGTATAGGAGGGGAGGGAGGGGAGTGGAGTGGAATGGACTGGAGTGGACCGGAGTGGACCGGAGTAGTGTGGTGTGGTGTGGTGTGGTGTGGTGTGGTGTGGTGTGGTGTGGTGTGGTGTGGTGTTGTGTGGTCTGGTGTGGTGTGGTCTGGTGTGTTTCTGGTGTGGTGTGGTGTGGTGTGGTGTGGTGTGGTGTGGTGTGGTGTGGTGTGGTGTGGTGTGGTGTGGTGTGGTGTGGTGTGGTGTGGTGTTGTGTGGTCTGGTGTGGTGTGGTCTGGTGTGTTTCTGGTGTGGTGTGGTGTGGTGTGGTGTGGTGTGGTGTGGTGTGGTGTGGTGTGGTGTGGTGTAGTGTGGTGTGGTGTGGTGTGGTGTATCGTGGTGTGGTGTGGTGTGGTGTGGTGTGGTGTGGTGTGGTGTGGTGTGGTGTGGTGTGGTGTGGTGTGGTGTGGTGTGGTGTGGTGTGGTGTGTCGTGGTGTGGTGTGTCGTGGTGTGGTGTCGTGTGGAGTGGAGTGAAGTGGAGTCATCGATTGCCGTCACAATTACCGCCATCATAACAGCTACCTCCAATATATCCACCATAAGTGGACGCCGTTATCACGAGATACAGCCTTATGCAATGATCAGCACTATCAGGCCCTAAGTCACCACCAATGCTTCTGCCTTATCAACATCATCTCACAATCAATTGCCGTCACAATTACCGCCATCATTACAGCTGCCTGCAATATCTCCACCATCGCCACATTTACTATCATGGCAATCAGCACGGTTGTCATCGAAATCAGCAATGATCCTAGATAAAATGCGATTATATAAACCCAAAGCCCCCAGAATTGTCATCTTTATCACTGGAATCTTCACCATCTTAACCATCACTGATATTTTCAACACCAATATTTACCTATACCGTCACACGACAATATTAACAACACCTCAACCCCGTCACCATCATCACCACCTACACCAATACCACCATCACCTTTATTGTCCACATCTCCGTCTCCACCATCTTAATCAGCGCTACCTTCACCACCACCACAAACTGATCATCCTAACCAGAATGACCATCGTTAATTCTCATTACCACCACCAGTCCACAACACCCACCATTATTCCCATCACTTCACCCTCGCCAACATCACTATCTCCATGGCCTTAATCACAATCACCCTCATAACCGACACCTTCCATCTCAGTCACCTTAAGTCACCACTACCGGCATCTCCACCACAAACTGATCATCCTAATGGGGATGACCACCGTTAATTATCATTACCACCACCACCACCATTATTCCCATCACTTCACCCTCGCCAACATCACTATCTCCATCGCCTTAATCACTACTGGCATCTCAACCGCTGACCGTCCTAAAGTGCACTACCAACAATATTAACAACACCGCCATCAACGTCATTATCACCGTTATTTTTACGACCTTCATCATCAACACCGCTATCTTCATCACCATAACGACCACTACCGCGATTCCCACCAGCATCTAGTCGTCAGCGCAATCAATGAAAGGGAGCCGCTCACATCACCGGCGCTAGATCACCACAATCACCGGCACCGCTATCTTCGTCACCATAATCATCCCTATACCACCACCATCACCACCACCACTTTTACCTGGATCATCTCCACCATTGCTCACACCATCTCATCATCAACACATGCAGTCACATCATTATCTACTATCACCACGCTCACCGCTACTGCCCATCACCACAGCCCATTGGTACGGTGTACACCCACTTATGCACGGCTGGGATGGCAGAATAACACCGATGTCTTCCATCCTCCGTTCATCCACCCTAGCCTGCGTCCCCTCTTGCACTCCATATCACCGCCACGGTCTTATCACATTCCAGCTGTCAAGCACGGCACAAAACACACATTATGTTCTACTCTTTCGATTGTGCTTCAAACGTCATTTGTTTGTCCAACACTCACCGCAACCAAAAAAAAAATGAAATGAAGTGGAAAGTGAAATACAGAAAAATAAGATAAGGATGAGAATGAAAAAGAAATAGAAACCTAGAGGGGCAATGGAAATTCCTTCCTCCGCCAATCGTTTGTGCACGGCATACCTCGCAAATTGAATCACCGTTGTACGGGATCGTGTATACGCGAGAGCTGATGTGACAGAGTGCCGCATCGGGACGCCGCGTCATCGGTCACTGACCCCAGGACGGTGAGCTGGAGAAAGAAAGAGAGAGAGGTGGAGAGCTAGTG
This sequence comes from Luidia sarsii, assembly GCA_949987565.1. Taxonomy (NCBI): domain Eukaryota; kingdom Metazoa; phylum Echinodermata; class Asteroidea; order Paxillosida; family Luidiidae; genus Luidia; species Luidia sarsii. The sequence continues at coordinate 9,491,844 of OX465112.1, forward strand.
CAAAACGTAAGACAGACAAAGATGCATGAGCGAGAGAGAGATGGAGAGAGAGGGAGAGAGGGGGAAAGTGACAGAGGTGGAGAGAGGGGGAGAGTGAGAGGGAGGCGGGAGAGTGGGAGGGAGGCGAAAGAGAGGGAGGGAGAGAGGGGGAAAGTGAGAGAGGTGGAGAGAGGGGGAGAGTGAGAGGGAGGCGGGAGAGAGGGAGGGAGGCGAAAGAGAGGGGGGAGAGAGGGGGAAAGTGAGAGAGGTGGAGAAAGGGGTAGAGTGAGAGGGAGGCGGGAGAGAGGGAGGGAGGCGAAAGAGAGGGAGGGAGAGAGGGGGAAAGTGAGAGAGGTGGAGAGAGGGGGAGAGTGAGAGGGAGGCGGGAGAGAGGGAAGGAGGCGAGAGAGAGGGAGGGAGAGAGGGGGAGGGAGAGAGGGGAGGGAGAGGGGGGACAGACAAAGGGGAGAAAAGGGGAGGGACATGGGAGAGGGAACATTGAGGGGGAACAGAAAAGGGGCAGAGGTGGGAGGGGAGAGAGAGTGGGACAGAGAGGGGGCAGAGGAAGGGGGAGAGAGAGGGGACAGAGTGGGACAGAGGGAGAGAAGGAAGAGGGGGAGAGATGGGGGAAAGTGGAGAGAGAGGGGGAGTGGAAGAGAGGGGAGAGGGGGGAGAGAGATAGAGGGGAGAGAAGGACAGGGAGGAAGGAAGAGAGGGGAAAAAGGGGGAGAGAGAGGGAGAGAGAGGGAGAGAGAGAGGGGGAGAAAGGGGAAAGAGAGTCGTAGAGAGAGGGGGGGTGAAAGGGAGAGGGGGAGGAGAGAGAGAAAAAAAGAGAGAGGGGGGGAGGGAGGGGGAGGGAGAGAGAGGGGAGCAGGGAAGGGGGCCATAAATCTAAGCCCCCGCCAGGCATCGCTGCCGCCGAGTGTCGAGGCAGGGGCCCGGCCGCTTACGAATGGCGCGAGCACGCTTCCATTCAGGCACGACACGACGAGATGAGGCAATTATTGCACATCATCTGTCGCCCGCTTGAAGAGAAGAAACAAACGGAGAAGAGGTCTCAGGGCCGGAGGGAGGTGACCGCCGGGAAAATCCCAATCCCAGACCGGTCATATTAATAAATTGTGTGGATCTAGACCATGGCTACAATCGTACAATCACAGTTGTGGACGCAGCCAGAGAGAGAGCGAGGGGATAGAGAGAGAGACAGAGACAGAGATGGAGAGAGAGAGAGAGCGAGGGGGAGAGGGATGGGAAGAGGGGACGAAGGAAGAGAGAAAAACAGATAGTTTGATAGAGGAACAGAAACAGAGAGAGTGAGTGACGGAGATAGGCAAAGACAAACAGAGTGCTCTCTGACAGTGTTCTCACTGAGGCAGAGAGAGAGACAGAGTAGAACGAAGAGGTATCGGAACAGCTTCTTCCCTCGTTCAGCCTCTCTCTGGACTTCCCTTCCTGGTTCATGTGTTCCCCCAGCCAATATACGATCTTGGCCATTTTAAAAGGAATTCCTTTCTTCAGCCTTCCTGAGTCCCTCTCCATCTCCTTCTTTCCATAGCCCTTAACCCTGAATGGCTTTATAGCCTTGTTTTGGGGGCGAATTTGCATTGAAAACGGATTTGTGTTGGTCACCATTTTGAGTCGTGAAGAGGATTGAAACATGGGCGACATTGTCGCACGGCTAAGAACGAGGGGGGTAATGGCGACCGGCGGGCACCATGACGTGGCTAGGTCCGACCGTGTTGGACGGGAGGAAGTGGAAGAAAGAGAGAGCAGGGAGAGACAGACAGACTGACTGACAGACATACAGACAGGAGAGACGGGGAGACGGAGAAGTAGAGACATAGAGTTGGAGACAGAGAGAGGAGAGAGATGGGAGAGAGCGTGGAGATAGCGAGGGAGGAGGAGGGAGGAGAGAGGGGAGAATGGGAGAGAGAGGGGGAGAGAAAAGACAGAACGATACGGGGGGTAAGCGGAACAGGGACAAAATTAGAAACAGAAACAGCGAGAGTGAGGGAGACAGGCCAAGACAAACAGAGAGAAACAGAGACAGACAAGGAATGGAGAGTCAGTGGGATAGAGATGCCGGGACGTCACAATATGGGCCCTATTACTGCGGCTGCCGCGGATAATTGCTCGCCATTACCGGTCTCCTTGCCCCCCCCCCCTCTCCCCCTCACGCACACCGTGAAACGATGCCTTGATCCCCGCCACCATCGCGAGAGGTTCACGCTGGGGCCGACGCGGCGCGGTCCAATCCGCGTGCCTGTCTCCCGGTCTATCCGGTTCTGTCTCTGTACTCGATCCCGACGGCTCGTCGGTGGCCAAAAAAAAGAAAGAGACAGAGACAAGAGCCAGGCTAGGAGGTATAGGGAAAAGCCAGACTGTATCATTTCTCAGCGCACTCCAATGCGTGTATACGAGAATAGGCGGAGCAATCACAGTGTTTGGATGGAGTGGGAAAGTCATCTCGGCAAAGACATCTCTCCCTTGTTCGTATCAACTCCGCGAAAGCAGACGAAAAAAACCCACTGTTTTTGGTCGCAATTACTTTCCGCTACCCGAGACCTAAATAGCCGTGTCATCAAGCCACCCCTCTTCACTTTACTTCAGTTCACCTCGCTTCAAATTCTGGTCATAGCAGGGTGAGGAGATAATTGAGCAGGTTCCACAAATCTTGCGGCAAATACTCGAGGGTGGGGGAACGAGGTCGACATCGGTCATGCATCCCACTCTCTTTTTATTTATTTATTTTTTTCGACCGAAGGAATATGTTTATGTATGATTTGCCGAAGGTATGAGATCTGACCCTTTCAGGGGAAGGGGGGAGGGACCCGCGCAGGAATCAGCGAGCCCCGCTGAAAAAATCTGCCCCGGGACCTCGGGGGAGGTGGTTCGCTCTGCACCGCTAGGTCGAGACCTCGGACAGTTGAAGATCTCTTCAAACATGTTCCATGAGTACGGCAATTTTGGGCCCCATCTTTACTCATCTCTCTCTCTCTCTGTCCCTCTGCCTCAAACTCTCTCTCTCTCTGTCTCTATCTCTTCGTGTATCTTTCTCTAGCTCGCTCTATGTCTGCCTCTCTGCCTCTGTCTCTATCTTTCTATATGTCTATGTCTCTGCCTTTCTCTGTCTCTCTATATATGTCTCTCTAAGTCTCTGCCTCTCTCTCTATGCTTCTCTGTCTCTCTCTGTTTCTATGCCTCTCTCTGTCCCTCTATATATGTCCCTTTCTCTATATGACTCTGTCTCTCTCTGTTTCTGTCTCTCTCTGTCTCTCTGCCTCTCTGTATCTCTCTGTTTCTCTTCCTCTCTCTGTCCCCCTACCTGCCTCTCTCTGTTTCTCTGCCTCTCTCTCTGTTTCTCTGCCTCTCTCTCTGTTTCTCTGCCTCTCTCCCTCTGTTTCTCTGCCTCTCTCTGTCTCTCTGTTTCTCTGCCTTGTCTCTGTTTCTCTCTATATATATGTTTCTCTGTATCTCTCTGTCTCTCTTCATTTATCTCTCTCTCTCTATCTCTGTCTTCCTCTCTCTCTCTGTCCCTTTCAATTACTCTATCCCGCCCTAGTCCAAGCGAAGGGCTCTTGATCTTTGACTCTCGCGGTCGCAGACCTCTCTGAAGAGCCCGCTGAGCCACGATTAAACCGCGCACAGTAGTTTTGAAGGAGTGATGGCATCTCGTGTCCTTTCATTCCGCGAGGCCTCGCGCTTCCTCACGCCACTTGTGACCAGCAAACCTGAAACAGAGCGCGTTGCTTTATGCACGTCAATGGCAGTAGATCATTCCGTGGCTGCGTGCAGGCAATCGTGCACCAGGCCATAACCAGACTCATTGCCCATGCCTAAAGGGGGAAAAAATCACACACACTTCTATGGGGATTGGCTGTCAGCGCTAGCCTGTGGCGTCCATACATACGTGTGCAAAACGAAGCCGAAGCCGAGGCCTTCGGATACAACTTTGTTTTGAGCAGACCCTCTTTCGGTGACGTCAATCTAAGAGGACAGAACAATGAGGAAACGTCTGGCTGTATGCGTGCGGTGTAGCCGTGCCGTACATTAGCCGGCCTTCGGTCGTTGAAGCCCTAATGGCGTCGTCGTGCTAAACGGGCCTATCAAGTGAGCGGGGACGGGCGTCCCAGTATTCGCCGATTACCAATGTCTGTAAATGCTCCTCTCATGAAAAACAAAAACCTTGCCCGTATATACAGTCATATTTAAGATGCCTCTTGAACATTCCTTGCAGATAAAAGATCTCAGAACCCCCAAACACAAGAAATAATTGGTGATGGCCATTACTTTGTAGACTCATTTCTACACTATTCCAGGGATAGAATCGCCTCATATCCAATAAATCTCGTGGTTTGTCAGTGATGTATTCAGTTGGGCAGGGTAGGGGGATCGGTACCGTAATGGAATGGTTCGTCCTGACATTTTGTGCGGGGCCTCGGCGCTTCGCCGGGTGCCAGCGGGGAATAGGAACCGGGCCAATTCGTTCGCACTTGCCAGCGGCTTCCTGGCGAGTCCGTAACGAGGGCATATCATACCAAGGCACGGAACGAGGGAGAGGACCTAACCTCTCCATCTCTATCTCCCCCTGTTTCATATCCCCCTCTGCCTCTCCATTCCTCTCTTTCCCTCTCTCTCTCTTCTCTCACCCTTTCTCTCTCCCTCTCTACACCTCACCCCTCTCCCCTCCCTTCATTTCTCTCCCTCTCTCCACTCCCCATCAATCTCCAACTTTCACTCCCTCTCTCTCACCCAGTGCCTCGATCTCCTTTCTTCGCTTTCCCTCTTTCTCCCTCCATACTCCTCTCTCCCCTCTCCCGCCCTTTCCCTCTCTCCCTACTCTCTCCCTCTCTCTCCTCCCTCCCTCCCCATCTCTCCACTCTTCTCCCTCCCTCTCTCGCAATCTCTCACCCTTTCTCTCTCTCGCTCTGTCTCTCCCTCTTTCTGTATGTCTGTCTGTTTGTTTGTCTATCTCTATTCCTCTGTATGTCTCCCCCTGTCCCTCTCTCTTTCTCTCTCACATCCTCCCTCTTCTCCTCCTCTGCCTCTCTATGTCTCTCTCACCCTCTATCTCTCTTTCTATCACCCTCTCTCTCTCTATCTCTCTTCTCTCTCTTTCATTCTCTCTCCCTCCCTCTCTCGCTCTCTCACTCTCCCTCTCTCTCTCTCCCTCTCTCTCCCTCTCTCTCTCTCCTTCCCTCTCCCTCTCTCGTTCTCTCTCTCGCTCTCTCTCTCTCCCCCTCTCTCTCTCGTTCTCTCGTTCTCTCGATCTCTCTGTCTCTTTCTCTCTCTCTCTCTCTCTCGTTCTCTCGTTCTCTCGATCTCTCTCTCTCTCTTTCTCTCCCTCTCTCTCTCGCTCGCTCTCTCTCGATCTTTTCTCTTTCTCTCTCCCTTACTGGTACCATGACTACGGCTCCACCGCCCACATATTGCGCACATACATCCCAGACACCACGGAGGTATATATGAACAAGAAAAGACCTCATCCTGAGGACGTCGAACTGGTTCAGAGGAGCCCGGACACGGCACCGTGATTCCCCTGCCTGACAGGAAGCAGAGGCTGTAAAACCCAGCTTCCTAATAGCTAGCTCGGGGAGTACACCCAGGAAACGTCACGATCGAATGGTCTCCCCTCCGATCCGTCGCGTAGGCGGCCAGCTACGGGCCCTCAACCTGATGCTTGCAACTGGGGACAGGAGAAAGGGAATAAAAACGCTCTTATATCTCCATCGGGGAGCCCCCCCCCCTCCCCCCCACCCCCTCCATCTCTTGAAAAACGGGAGAATGAGAGACAGAGAGAGAGAAAAAAAATGTTGATGATTTCGATCCTTAAAGTCCGAATGAATTCTCGGGTTTCCAGCTTGCTAATCCCCGTGTCAAAATTGATTAAATGAGATACGCTCGGATTGAAGCAGCAATGAGTGGAAATCTAGCCATGTGCCGCGGGCTGCTTTGTCGCTTTTGCATTTCCAGAGGGGGATGTCGTTCCAATCTGCCGAGGTGGGGGTGGGGCTTGGAGGGGGGGGTGTCGGTGTGGGTGAGGAGGACATGAAGCCTTTGCCACGGCCTCAAGCAGAGACTACCCCCACCCCCTCAAGAGTCGAGCGTGTTGAACATCTTAAGTGCATGCCGTCTCCCAGTGAGTCCTGCGATGTCTGGGTCCGCGACTGTTTCCGCACGGCGGCCGAGCGCCGGCATCATAGGGGGAGGGGTCGCCACACGAAACAGCCGTCTAGCGGAAAGGCCATAGAGAGCCGCCACTGCTGCGCGCGTGGCAATGCCCGCATCTTACCAGGCGAGCACGGGCTTATAGTACCGGTGACAAGTTGAAGTTGTCGGACGTCGTTCTTGCAGTTTAAAGGAGACAGAGAGAGAAGGAGCGAGAGCGGGGGATGGGCGATCAATATCCGGAGCGCTTTCGCCTTGAGGACGGCAGAAAAGCCAGGATTCAAGCCAAGCGTGAACGCCACTTATACGCGTGTCCGACCGGCTGCACCCCCGCTGTAACCACAACCGTTTGAAGCGCAAGAGTGCCTGGTATTTAGAGGGCATATTATGGAAGTATTTATCTGCGGTGATCAGACGGCAGGTGGAGGGAGGGCAAACAGACTGAAGGGTAAATGGTTAAAGCTAAGGCATGCAGAGACCTTCTAGTTCAGGGATCGATTCAAAGTGAGTTGCGTAAAAACTGCTGCGCGTCTTCAAAGAACATGGAGGAGGAGAAGAGGAAGAGGCAGAGGGAAAAGGAGAAGGAGAAGGAGAGTGGGAAGCGTTAAAAGGGGGAAAATACTTCAAATGCAAAAAAAAAACAAATAAGAAAATATGCAATTATTTACAAAAAATAGATAAATATCAAAAATGAAAAAGGCATAAAAGGTATAACAGAAAACAAACATAAGATAGGAATGATATTAGATGATAGGTAAGAAATCTATGATAGAAATAAAGAAGAAACAAATATTGATGAGAAGAAGAAGCAGGAGAAAGATGGGAGGAGGAGGAGAAGGAGAAGGGGGAGGAGAAGGAGAAGGAGGAGAAGGAGGAGGGGAGGAGGAGGAGAAGAAGAAGGAAAAGAAGAAGGGAAGAGAAGGAGGAGAAGGATGAGAAGGAGAAGAAGGATGAGGAGAAGAAGAGGGGGAATGGGACGGGGGGAAGACGAAAGAGAAGGAGGGGGAGGAGGAGAAGCAGAAGAAGAAGGAGAAGAAAAAGGAGAAGGAGAAGGGGAATCAGGAGGAGGAGAAGAGGAAGGAGAAGGAGAAGAGGGAAACGGAAAGGGGAAGTAGAAGTAGAAGAAGGCAAAGGAGAAGAAGCAGAAGTAGAGACAGAAGTAGAAGCAGAAGCAGAAGGATAAGCAGGAGAAGGAGAAGGAGAAGGAGAAGGAGAAGGAGAAGGAGAAGGAGAAGGAGAAGGAGAAGGAGAAGGAGAAGGAAAAGGAAAAGGAAAAGGAAAAGGAGGAGGAAAGGGAAATGGAAAAGGAGGAGGAGAAGAAAAAGATAAAGGAAAAGGAGAAGGAGAAGGAGAAGGAAAAGGAGAAGGAGAAGGTGAAGGAAAAGGAAAAGGAAAAGGAAAATGAGGAGGAGAAGAAAAAGGAGAAGGAGAAGGAGAAGGAGAAGGAGAAAAAGAAGAAAAAAAGACAGGGTAGAGCAAGAACAAAATAGAGAAAATCAATGTGTCACCACGTGCACGTATTTGCCAGTCATGCACCACACACTAATATTCAAAACAAGATTTGACATCGATGTGACTGACTGAAATTGGAATCAAATACGAATATAATATACGTATTTACGCAAATACGTATTTGCCAGTCGTGCACCACACGAATACCCATCGATCGCACTCACGTCACATAATCAACAAGCAAGCTCAGGCTCAGGCTCGAGCTAAGGCTCGGACTTAGTCTTGGCCTCGGGCAAGAGACTGGTTAAAAAACAAGGGCCAGAGCCAGAGCAACAGTGGGAGCCGTACCACTCCGCCGAGAACACAGAATCACTGACATTAAAAACGGTCGCGGGTCTAGTCCAACACTGACATCGCCAAGCCGTCTACCCGCCCCCTCCCTCTGATTTGATTGCGTCGATATCAGAGATGGATAGACGGACCTCCTCAAGGATGACGATAACGTCGCCTTGATTGTCTTTTAATCGAAATTCTGAAGCAGCGGCAGGGGACTGTGGAGCGGCCGGCCCCGTGCCCGCTGAATGGACGGGACGTGTGTACGCGTGCACATGAGAGCGCGTGATTGAGAGTGATTCTGCTGGAATGGGGCAGGATGACCTGCAATCGGGGGGAGGGGGGGGTCAAATCTTCAAAGATGATCTGCGATATCAAATAGATAAATGAATCAGCGGGGACTCAAACACTGCCGCATGACGTGTACGTCTGTTAGAAGGATATGGGGAAAAAACCGGGTAGTCTTTAATTGCTCGTTGTTTCCATTAATGTCATAATTATAGGCCTACTCACAGATGAAAGGGAAAAATTGAATCAAGTATACGAATACGGAAATCGTGAAGAGAAACAAAGTGTCAGATGTGTAGCCAGAGTATACATACCACACACAAAATAGGACAGCGCATATGTCAGGTTTGAATGAATGGCTAAAGCATACATGGCTTTCCGATTCGTGTACATCTTATCCCACGCCTATTCCCATCCCACCCAATCCTTCCCCTATCCCATCCCCCAGCCCGCTTGGTAAAACAAAAATAGCTCGGCATGCATAAGTCCATTTGGGCGCAGTGCCGTATACAATTTCTCGCCTTCAATTTCGGGTGACCTCCATCCCAATCCTACTGGGGGACACGAATTGCATCGCGTTTTGCCTTCGTCCCAGTCTGACATTTAGATGCAGTCCCGTGCCTTCAGCCCTGTGGGTTCTATAACCCCCGGAATAACAATCTGGGAGGAGGAGGAGGAGGAAGGGGAAGGATGGGAAGGAGGGGGGAGGGGGAGGAGGGGGAGGGGGCGGGATGGGACTGGACAGACGGGATGATGTAGGGTGAGAAATTCACGCGTCTGTATAACGCTGGCCCTTTCCATCATAACACTGGTTACATTATACACCGCTTGCCAGTGCTATTCATAAGTCTCCCTTTCCTTGCGATATTGGGAAGCTGCTATATCAATATTCTCTATTGCCGAGTACAGAGAACAACGTGTATATATAAACAAAGTTACTGAAAAGGCTCTTTGATTAGATTTTTGATTTTGAATATGTGAAATGATACGCTTGTATGTCGAGTCGAGCAAACGACATTAAGCACGTACCTGAACTAACGAAGACAATAGGCATTACAAGGAAAACACCAAACACCATTTTCGCTTCCCTTTTTAAATACGACTTTAGTGGGTGTATACTCGATATTTGACAAACGTTGATGAAGTGTTAGTTAGATATCGTCCAACGCTTGCTTACAGTGAATACAGATTGCGACTAGGCCACGGTGTGCGGAACATGAAGGGTCCCCAGCTTTTCTGACTTTCTGGGGATGGACTCGGACGACACTGAACGACGAGCAGACGCGCATTGGTGTACATGCAAAATACAGGGTTACCAAAGGCTCGACAGCTGCAACACTATACAGCACTGACTGGGCTAGCGAGACTCCTTAAAGCAACCTGCAGTTTGTATGCTCTTTCTCACTATCGGCGCCATGAATTAAAGAACACCATTAAGTGCAGCATCAATTAAAAATTAACAATGATAATCTGAAGCGGTCTAGAGTGCGTCTGGGTGTGCTCCCCCGTCCCGATCAGTGACCCCCGTTCCAATTGCACATTTCCACTGAATTCACAGCGGACGAGACAGGACGTAAGACAGAGGAGGAAACCCAGGAGTTTTCCATCGATATTTGAAGTTGTAAAATAACAAGCACACACCGGGCTCCTGGTCTCTCTCTCTCTGCCTCTCATTGTCTCTCCATCTTACTTTGTCATTCTCTGTTTCTTTGCCTCTCTCTCCCTCTTCTCCCCCTCTCCTTTCTCTGCCTGTCTGTCTCTCTTTCCCTTTCTTTGTCTATCTAACTCTCCCTCTGCCTCCCTCTCTGTCCGTGTCTGCGTTTGTCTGCCTCTTTGTCTCTCTTTTTTTGCCTTCAGCCTTTGTTCCCTGGATTTATTTCGTTTGATTATTTCTTATCCGCTATGGCGAAATCTGCCTCAAGTGTTATTGTTCCGTGTGGAGATCGGACTCGATGTCCACTCACGCTCCCTCCCACCCGCTTCCCAGCCCTCCACCCAAACGCGCTGCGGTGCAGCGTCCTGCCTGAAATCGGAAACTACACAGAGGAAACACGGAGACGGAGAACTCAAGTTTCAGCGACGAACAAAAAACAATAAGAAAAAAATCACGAGACGCGCCGGACGGGACATAGGAGAAGCTTTATTGCCAAACAGCGAAGGCAGGGCGCGTGATTCGGGGGAGACGAAGGGTCCAGGAAGGGAAGGGGAGGGGAGGGGGAGGGAGGGAGGGGGGAGGGCACCCACTCACTCTCGCTTAAGGGCGGGTTAGCCTGCCGTGAGCTACTTCCACGAGACAAGACAAACACTCGAGAATATACCACCGTTCTTGATTCTCTGGCTCTCCCCTACCCCCGCCTTCTTCCTATATCTCCGGGAAGGCTTCGGGGGGGGGGGGGGCTGGCATTCTCCGGCATGAGACAATGCCCCGGTCATTTCTTCGACCTGCCATTGTACCTGATTCTGACGGATGCCAAAGCCGCATCTTGAATTTAAGGAGTTAAAGCAGAGTGCACCCCGTCAATGAGAGAAAGAGAGGGAAGTAAGAGAGAGAGGGAGGGGGTGAGAGAGAGGGGATAGAGAGGGGGAGAGAGAGTGGAGAGAGAGAGGAGGGATGAAGGAAGAGAGAGGCATGGGACAGAGAGGGAGGGAGAGAGAGGAGTATAAAGGGAGGGAAGGAGAGAGTGGAAATAGAGAGGTAGAGAGAGAGGGGAGGGAGAGGGAGGCAGAGAGAGAGAGGGAGAGAGAGAGAGGAGTATCAAGGGAGGGAGGGAGAGAGAGTGGAGATAGAGAGGTAGAGCGAGAGGGAGGGAGAAACAGGGGAGATAGAGAGGTAAAGGGAGAGAGGGGAGAGAGACGGGAGGGAGAGGGGGAGGGAGGCAGAGGGAGGCAGAGAGAGGGAGGGAAAGGGGAAAAAGTTAGGATGGCAAGAGAGAGGGGAGAGGGAGAGAGAGAGAGGTAGTGACAGAGGTATACAGGGGCAGAGAGAAAGAGAGTTAGAAAGAGAGTTAGAAAGAGAGAGAGAAAGAGAGAAAGGGGGGAGAGAGAAAATAATGGAAAGAAATGGAGACTAACACCTTAATTCCCACACACAGGTGTGCGTCACAGTGCTGAAAGACACGACGCAGATCCATTTTCCGGGAGTGAGCGCTCGAGAGTTTTCAGGGAAGACACGCGTGGTGTAAACTTACCGGGGGACAATTTTATCCAGTGGCGTTCCTGTGTAGCTCAGAAACAGTCGATGGAGGCTGCGTGCGCGCTTCCTTCATTGTTCAGCGCACGCCGTGACATTTGAATTGGTCGCTGCTCTCGTAATATATAAGTTCTTTAGAAACGGGTTTAGAAAAAAAAAAGTTCCTTTTGGTTGTAGCTGTTGTTGTATTCGAGGAAAGACTTCTCAACCTCTGACGGACGAACTACACTATTTGGCAGATGAAGTTCCTTTGCTCACAGTAAACATCATATAGTGTTGACCCTTAACGGACCAAGAAATGCATTTCTCTATCTAGAGGCCGACAGACAAGATCAGTATTCACTTTTCCCATTAGAGACTGAGACCTTGCCATTGCGAGGAGAACTGGTTGGGAAATCTTCAGAGAGACCTCTTTCGCATTTCGACTCGTGCAGGCCCGCGCAATATATAGGATAACAAATCGACAGAGCGTCCGAAGAGAAAGTCCAACAGGTAATGGACTAAATTCGTGCCCGCACGAAGTCTCCTCCAACCCCACCCCTGCCACCGTTTCCCTCTCCCTCTCCCCGCGCCGAGATTCCGGGCGCAATTGCCCGTCAAGGTTTGATTAGCCTTCGGCCGAGTTGCATCCATCACGTCGAATGAAACCTTTTGAAGTCCACCCCAACTTGGACCGCCGTCAGCGGGAGGAAATGGCCGGCTCGCCCCGTCAAAGCCGACCTCCCCCCCCTCCAGCAATCAAAGGTTTCACGTTAAAGAGTGTGCGTGCTTCGTCCTTGCACTTACAGTATCGAGCCGGCAGTTTGCGCTCTCTGATTTTGTCTGTCTCTCTCTCTCTCTCTGTCTCTCTCATTTAGGAGGCTGATTGGGAAGAACTGCGAGTGTATGCATTATAATCACTTGAGGGTGGGAGCAATCTGACAGATTGGAACTTGATGGCTGGCTTTCCGTACAGTTATCGTCCCGCTATCACTGTAAGAGGAATGTGGGAATGCTACAGCATTCTGCAACAACCACTCAGATCAGTTCACCAACCACTTCAATGGATGCACTTAACATTTCAAGGTATACGTTACGGTACATCAACTCGGCTGCAAGCAATACACCAAACATGTCACAGAGTGCGCCAACTGTGTTGAATTTTACATCACCACCCACCACAAAGAATACATCCCGATATTTCGATGAATAGACATACACCAATCACTACAGGGAGTACTCCAAACCACTACGAGGAACACACCAAACCACTACGAGGAATACACCAAACCACTACGAGGAATACACCAAATCACTACGAGGAATACACCAAACCACTACGAGGAATACACCAAACCACTACGAGGAATACACCAAATCACTACGAGGAATACACCAAATCACTACGACGAATACACCAAACCACTACGAGAAATACACCAAACCACTACGAGGAATACACCAAATCATTACGACGAATACACCAAATCACTACGACGAATACACCAAACCACTACGACGAATACACCAAACCACTAACGACGAATACACCAAACCACTACGACGAATACACCACATCACTACGAGGAATACGTCACCAAAACGTATACAGTTTGAAGATGGTTCTGGTAGAAACCTCGCACTAAAATATTTTTGCTTAAAATGCTGTATGTTTGGAGAAAAGAGTAAAAGAAATCGTTTACGTCTCACCCTAGATCTAAACGATGGTTTTTTTTCTCGGAACAATACGTTGTCGCGAATCAAGTGAAGCGGTTTTCACTATTTTCTCGAGACTCGGTTGGCGGATTGAGCTGAAATTTTCACAGGTGTGCTATTCCATGCATATGTTGGATCAGACAACGTATGGATACTATTTTTTGACCTCGACCAAAAACGTTGTGTTATCCCTTTAAGAAATGGACCAAACACTATAAAGACATAGGCCTAGTGCTACACCGATGAATCCAAGGAATACAGTGACACTGAAAGGGATGCACCAAACATTTCGAAGATGACACAAAACCACTTTAAGAATAGCACCGACAAAAGTAAGGAATGTACTTGCCATATGAATAATGTCACCAACTTCAAGGAATGCAACACCGCAAGGAGTACGCCTATACCACTATAGAGGTGATTAAGGATAGGCAAACCGCATAAACCAATGCAATAATCGCCTCAAGGAGTCCACCAACTAATCAAGAAATATATCAACCACGTGAAGCAATACACCCAACAATCCAATAACAAGTCCCATATACGTTCATCGTAATTATCTCCACACACCAACATTTCACTAACCAGTTACATAAACACCCAAAAGATGCCACCACCTATACTACCAGATGCCTGCATCACCACGAGAAGCCCTAATCCGATTGGTATGACACTTTCCTTCCATCCCATCTCGATTACCGACCGTACAATGTGCCCGCCGTCAGACCACAATAATAACCTCATTTCGTATCAGGGTTTTCCTTTCTCTCTCTCTTTCTATTTGACATATCGAACGCGGTCCCCGATCAAGCCTCACGGGTCGTCGGCCGATATCAACGGGCTTTGTTGCGGGTGATGCGGACGCAAGGTGACCAGGAGTCAGTCGGTGCCGCTCGCGTGCCCGAAGGCCCCCCGTCTTCCCTCCCCCCTTCCCGTCCCTTCCATTATGCGACACGGTTAACGACTTGTTAAATGGGGGACCGGTTACACGGCCGACTTGGCGCTCACAAGAGCTCGTCGGTGGCGCGGCAATTACCCATAGTGCCCTCGCGATAGAGAGAGAGAGACAAGGGGGCCCCCCGGTATCATATCAAGGTGACCCGTGGCAGCCCCACAGACTGAGACAGTACCGGCCGCCACAACAATTTATATCAATCTAAACTGCCGTCTGATCGGTGCACGTCTAGACCTGTCATTTTCTCTCTTTCTCCCAGACTCCCAATGGCGTCCAATTTACAATACAAAGTGGAAGGATTCGTCCCCGATATCAGCAGAGCCCATAGTATACAAAACAAACAAACATGCAAACAAACACGGTTGTGTACGCGGTGTTCACGTATATGATTAGTCCTCTACGTCTTAAAGGTGCGCTGGCGGTACATGAGTGCGCGGTTGCATTATTTTTAGTTTTCGAAAGTCTATAATTGCCTCTTGTATCGGGTTACAAGACAAATGTTCTGTCAAATGCCGTCATATTTTCTCGTGTACTTTCAGATAAAATCTACCGGTTAAATACCATGAAAGGACTTAACTGAATGGACCGTCAGCTCACAGCGTCATAATGTAGGCTGGCGCCCGTGTCTGGAACTCGGAAGTCAAAATAAGCCAGCTCTCTGGCCATACGTGGATGCCACGTATTGGACATTATACTGTTCGTTTTCCATTGCTTTCTCGTTGTTTTTCCCCTCTCAGCTGATGGCAGTAAGTCGGCTAATCTCAATAGGTCTACCATTGCCTCCGAGGAATCACATCGAAACAAAGCCATTAACTCCGTCGCTTGCGTGCGGATATAGTGCAAGCATCCCCCCTTTGAGAAAGCAGGCACCAAACTGCTCGTAGAACAGCACCACCGCACACGGTATAGCACGTTCAGTAGGAGAGCAAAGGAGAAATGCGAGACACGAAACGGCCGTCGGCGCTGTGGATCTGCCCTCTTTGCTCAGCAAATAGTAATGATGGAGAGGATCTCCGATCTGCTCTGTGCCTTTTTGAGCTCGGAGTGGGTCTCTCTCTTTTTTTTTTTACCTTTTTCTTTTCTTTTTCTTCCCCATCCAGGGCGTAACTTGCCGCGTGTACCTCCCCGGCCGCCAGTTCCCGTGCCGACCAGTGCCGTGGTGGCAGCAGCATTATAATCCCATCGTCAAATCGTTCCTTCCCATCTAGCTGGCCCGGGTGAACTCTATCTCCCGAGCTTTTTTTTCCCCCGCCGTGTTTTCTTTTGGAAGAGATATATGATGTCGATGGAGTCGGCAAAAACAACCCCGGGCACTGAGTGGCAGGTTTTTTTCTGTCGTCTTCTCCTTCACTCCTCCTCCTACCGAGGGAGACAGGAGATCGGAAGAGCGGGAGAGAGGAGGAGGGGAGAGAGAGGCAGAGAATGGTAGGGAGTGAGAGGGAGAGAGGGGGGAGGGGAGAGGGAGAGGAAAGAGAGGGGAGAGAGAGATTGAGGGGAGAGAGAGAAGGGGAGAGAGAGAGGGAGAGAGAGGGAGGAAGAGGGGAGAGGGAGAGGAAAGAGAGGGGAGAGAGAGATGGAGGGGAGAGAGAGAAGGGGAGAGAGAGAGGGAGAGAGGGAGGGTGAGAGAGGGGAGAAAGGGAGGAGAGAGAGAGAGGGGGAGAGGGGAAGATAGGGAGTGGGAAGGGATATAGGGAGAGGGAAAGAGAGGGGAGGGGAGAGAGGGGAGGGGAGAGAGGGAGGGAGAGAGAGGAGGGGAGAGAGGGGGAGAGAGGAGGGGGAGAGAGGGGGGAGAGAGAGAGGGAGATAGAGAGACCGGGGGATATAGACAGAGGGAAAGAGGGGGAGGGAGAGAGAGAGAGAGAGAGAGAGAGAGAGAGAGAGAGAGAGGGGAGGGAGTGAGAGAGAGAGAGAGAGAGAGAGAGAGAGAGAGAGAGAGAGAGAGAGAGGGGGGGAGTGAGAGAGACAGAAAGAGAGACCAATACATGGAGTGGCATGGAGACAGAGAGCAGAGAGAGCGCGTGATATGTTCTTTGGTTCGACCCTGTGCTAGTCCTGGCCCCGTGGTAATCCTCCGAGGCTCTCGCTCACTGACACTCCGTCTCCAGTATTCTTATGATGTTCTCTCCCCGACCATTAACATACGCGGCCCCTTCTCCATCACTTGCAAGAATCAATAATCTCGCTCCCACCCCCACATCCTTCTCGCCTCTCGCTACAAAATTGGACAATCATGACGAGGCGGAGACTACAAATCGGGAGGGATTCGGTAGCAAGCCTACCTTTATTCAAGCGTATAATATCCTACCTGGAAACCAGTTACATTGCCGGCTATGGCGAGCAAGTCTGAAGTGCATACACAGCGGTTATCCCAGGGCGTTACAGTGGCCTTTCCCAGTCCACCAACACCCATCTGTAATGGTAACCGCTGCCCTTATACGCGTGGATGTCATGGAATCCATACAGTTCCTATCATTACAGTTTGAATAGACACACAAAGTGCACCGCGTTGGCATTTGAACAAGGAAGAGTGAACGGAAGAAAGCGGTTAGGCCTATCCCCATTATCCATCCGCCACACGTAACTTTATCACGTCAGCTAACACCTTCACTGTCGACACCGAAAATCTTACGGAAATAGGGAAAGTAGATTCCCGCTGTTTTTTATCGATTTTTTTTTTATGTTTTCTTGCCAACACTTATACGACACTCGAGTTCGACTGACGCAATCGTGATCGCGGATTTTGTTTTTGTTTTTTTTGGAACATCGCGGCGTCACGGACGAATGTACGTCATGAGGGGAAAATGAGCGAAGGTGTCCAGGAAGAGCCGAGCGAAGGAAATGGCTGCACATTTGGAGCAGCGCGCCGCCTTTAAAAAAAAGAGCACGGTCCCTCGACCCACGTGCAAACCAGAGCCCCGAGGCCTCGGATACTCTTACGCCAATGAGCACGCAGAGTCTGGCTAATTTCTACGTCACCCAAATCATTCTTCGCTTGTTATAGTCGGCAGGGTTTTTTTTTTCTCAATGATCTATTTCTGTAATCTTAGGCCACGGAGGGGTCTTTTATATGTATCTGAACCAATTGGCAAGCACTCTGCTAAACATACTGCGCGTCACCAGGTGAGATGTTTTCTATCATTTTATTCTTCTTCTCCTCCTCATCCTTCTCCTCCTCCTTCTCCCTCTCATTCTCCTCCTCCTCCTTCTCCTTCTCCACCTCCCCCCCCCTTCTCCTTCTCCTCCTCCATCTCCTCCTCCTCTTCGTTTCCTACTCCTCCTTCTCCTCCTCTTCTCCTTCTCCTGTCCCTCCTTCTCTCCCTCCTTCTCCTCCTCTCATTCTCCTTCTCCTTCTTCTCATCCTCCTCCTCCTCCTCCTTCTCCTCCTTCTCCTCCTTCTCTCCTCCTCCTCTCCTCTCCTCCTCCTCTCCTCCTCCTCTTCGCCTCCTCTTCGCCTCCTATTCCTCCTATTCCTCCTATTCCTCCTATTCCTCCTGTTCCTCCTCCTACTTCTCCTTCTCCTTCTCCTTCATCATTGATTGCTTTCAGTTATCCTTATGTTTTTAAATATAATTAATGTTTAGTGCACGTTTAATGTTCTGATATTCATTTATTTATTGTAAATAATTGCACAAAATCTCATAATTTTGTTTTTATTGGATTTGGATTTGGAAAAACGGTTTTTCTTTGGAAAGGGAAAAAGGGTTTTCCTTTTGAAAGTCCAAAAAGTCTTCTTCTCCTCCTTCTTTTAATTCTTCTCATTCTTCTACTCCTCCTTCCTCCTCCTCTTCCCCTTCCTCGTCTTCACCCCTCCTCTGTACTCGTGCCAGAAACAAAGACATGACCAAGAATGCCACTGGCAATGGGTTGGTTCATATAAAATAAGAAGGAGGTATCTGGCAAGGCAATCTGGAGCGACTGATACATTTCGGATACCCGGCCATGCCAGGATGTGTCGTGTATACAGCCAGTATGACCCAGGGCTGGAACACCCTGCGGCCAGAACGGAAAGCGACCAGGTCGCTGGTCTGGGGACGCCCACGAGCAGACGATGCCGAGGGGGCGTTGCGGTACAGAGAGAGAGAGCGAGAAAGAAAGAGAGGGACATAGAGAGAGAGAAAGAAAGAGAGAGGGACATAGAGAGAGAGAAAGAAAGAGAGAGGGACAGATAGAGAGGGAGAAAGGGAGAGACAGAAAGAGAAAGAGACAGAGAGAGAGTGAGGGAGACAGAGAGATGGGGGCGAGGAGGCATAAGGACAGGACAAGGCAATGAAGAGCTACATGACTCGATTAATTGATAGATAAAGATCTAGCAGCCGATGGGCAGGGGAAGGACGCAATGGCTGGGAGACATGGCCGCCGAGCGGACTCGGAACCCGTTCTATTTAATATTTCATTCCAGGAGGTTGGATTATGCTGCTAATGTAACTGACGACGGGATTAAAGAGCACTTTTGAGGTTAGCGATTTATCAAAATAACTCCCATTGCACGCTAATCATCATGGCTACAAAATTGTTTGCCTATGCTCCAGCCAACTCTTTCTGTTCTTCTATAATATGTTACAGTTTACGAGTGCATACTGACAATTAAAAACATCCAAAATGTTCACAACAATTTTCAGTCAAGGCCGGACCTTTTCTGAAAGTCAGAATCGTTCAGTCTTTTTGAAAGGTGCTGCTAGTATCGACACGCCAGGCATTCGACTAGTTTAATAACGCGGCCAACAATCACCAGCCGATTCGAGACGTCTGCCAGCGCGCGTATTATACAACCCATAGGTTGGTTACGGCAGGTAAAGGGATCTCGTAACGTCTCCGATTTTTGGCCCGAGCCAAATCTTTACTGATTGTTGTCATGCAATGTTACTAATGTAAGAAACAGGGTTTTTTCTGCGTTTTCTCATTAGTATTTTTTCCTCCTGTTTTTCAGTGTGGTTTCTTATGGCGGTTTTTGTAATGACATGAGTTTGGTTTGGTCTTAAATTGATTGTTTACCTTTAGGTCTATCTACTTTATAATTGAAAGCTGTTATTTTGTTGTTGTTGTAATAGACGTTCTTCCTTACTTTTCCGATGTTAATAGTAATTGAAAGTTTTATTCCGCGTTTTTGTATTTAGATCAACAACGTCTTTTTAAACAGAAACTGTGGGTTTTTTTCTTGGGGTAGAATTTGTCACGTCTGCTTTGTTTTTTAAAAGGCGCTTTATAGTTCCACACTGTCTTTTTAAACGGACTGTATTTTATCATGGTAGAGTTTATTCACGTTTACTTTGTATTTTTGTAAGGCGCCTTGAGGTGGTTTCTTACATAAGGCGCATTATAAATATTTACTTATTATTCTTATTATTATTATCTTCGCACGAAGTGTAGGAAATGGTTGACATTTCCTACAATTAATAGACTGATTGCGCAATGTCATCACGTGACTTATAGTGGGTATTCCGGTAAGGTGTCGGGTTCAAACTCCGAAATTTTATTTTCAGATTCCAAGAAAGAAAATCCTTAATCAAATAAACAAGTTCAAATAAGGATACTTTACAACAGCGGCACCTTGACATGGGGGGCGCCATGTTTTTGTATTTTTGATACCCACTATAGGTCACGTGAGCTATTGGGCGCAATCGGTCAATTTGCAGAAGAAAAGAAATATCATGCAATACCCTACTTTTTTTTAGAATTCCTTTACACCAACTCACATCCCGGATAGGTCCTATTGGTTTCGAATCAATATTGTAGCTTCTTCTTTTTCTAGAACAGTTGGAAAGGTGTGAAAGAAGATTCCCACTATATTCGACATAAGCAAAAGCATACGACTCAGTAATTTATCTATGGCACGTGCCTTTGAATCAAATGGATATCTTCAAATTGATATTCTTCAAATTGAATTTAGCACTAGCTATGCTGTGGATAAAATATCTGCTTGATACGAAATGCACATAAAAGTATTATGACGGGATGCAGGGGAAGAAAGGAAAATGCGGACGCATTACGTGTCAAACATATTTCTCTATATTTGTAAACAAATTACATACAAATATTTCTGCTTGATATAACCGGTGTAAACTTACAGACACTGGTTACGTTCAAACGTTCGACCGACACAGGAGAACTCCATTGATTCGCTTCAGCATGAAATATTGATTACAAAAGTTCACCGGTGTGCAGACACACACATACTCTCTCTCTCTCTCTCTCTCTATAGGCTATATATATATACACACAAAAGGCAGATCGGTCAAGTTGCTACGTAATTCTAAGCGCCGGATTTTCGTTGGTGCCACTGCCCGGCCCGGTTTTGTGGAATAGCCAATGTAATAATTATGGCCAACTACGGTGGCCCGTATAATATGGGCCATCGCAATTGGCCCGTATTATACGGGTCAACGTAGTTAATATGAGCCAACTACGGTGGCCCGTTAACATGGGCTAACTACGATGGCCCGTATAACATGTGTCAACTACGATGGCCCGTTAACATGGGCTAACTACGATGGCCCCTATAATATGAGCCAACTACGATGGCCCGTATAATATGTGCCAACTACGGTGGCCCGTATAATATGAGCCAACTACGGTGGCCCGTTAATTACATGGGCTAACTACGATGGCCCGTATTATGTGCCAACTAGGGTGGCCCGTTAACATGGGCTAACTACGATGGCCCGTATAATATGTGCCAACTACGGTGGCCCGTATAATTATGTGCCAACTACGGTGGCCCGTATAATATGAGCCAACTACGGTGGCCCTTTAATTACATGGGCTAACTACGATGGCCCGTATTATGTGCCAACTACGGTGGCCCGTTAACATGGGCTAACTACGATGGCCCGTATAATATGTGCCAACTACGGTGGCCCGTATAATATGTGCCAACTGCGATGGCCCGTATAACATGGGTCAACTACGGTGGCCCGTATAATTATGGGCCAACTGCGATGGCCCGCATAATATGAGCCAACTGCGATGGCCCGTAAAATAATGGGCCAACTGCGATGGCCTGTATAATATGGGCCAACTACGGTGGCCCGTATAATAATAAATATAATCCAACTACGGTGGCCCGTATAATTATGGGCAAACTACGCTGGCCCATTATGAGCCAACTACGGTGGCCCATATAACGTGGACCAAGTACAGTGGCCCAAATGATATGGGCCGACTACATGTCTGTGTACATTTCACGGCCGGCGTATACAATCAGCGTAAAAGGTACTGCGAATCTCTACACGCGCGTTTTCATGTCACAGCACTTGGCGGATCACTTTTCACTATTCGCCTAAGTAAAACCAGTTCTGAGGCGTTTATCTGTGTCCGTTCTTACGTACACGCTTGATGTAGACAGAGTACGGTGTGGGATTGGGTGTCTTTTTCTACCTTAGGCTCGGATTTCGACTTAGGTTTTACGCGTAGTGCCACGCCAGCCCAACTTCTTTAAAACAATCGATCTATTTTCAAAACCACAAAAAGCCCAAATCGTCGAATTCGCAGTAATCAAATTCCTTATTGAGCGAACATAGTTTTCCCGCTTTCCAAGTCCTCTCTCGTCTGCGCCCTTTCCTTCCCTTCCCTTCCCTTCCCTTCCCTTCCCTTATCTTTTCCTCCCCTCCCTCCCTCCCTTCCCTTCCCTTCCCTTCTCTTCCCCTACCCTCCCCTCCCTCCCCTTCCCTCCCCTTCCCTTAATTCCCTTCCCCTCCCTCCCTCCCTCCGCTCCCTTTCTTTGCCTTCCCTTCTCTCCCCACCCTCCGGTTGCAAATGGTCGGTGGATCCATATTACCCAACCCCCACATCGACTCGGAAGAGCACGAGGCACATAACTGCACATGGGTTGGCGGGCTAGAAAATGACGCCATCAAGGTGTCCTCAATCTGAAATTACACGCGTCGTGTATGTCACGGCGGGCAGAGAGAAAGGCGACTGTTAATCGAGTAGTGCCACCGGGACCTAGACTCGTGTCCCCCTCATCGGGAATCCTACAGAGCCCCATTCCCCGACACCATCCCTCCCCCACCGACCCTCTACATATCTCCCTGTCTCCCCAATCTCACCACCCCTCCCTCAACACTTTGTCTCTGTCTCTCTGCGTGTCTTGGTGTCTCCCTTGGGGTGTACATCTCGTGTGTAATTCTGGCCGCGTTTGTTCCTCTATATAATAGGTCGTCCATTTGTTTGCCTTCATCTAACCCGTGTTTATCTCCTTGGTGTCTGTGTCTCCGCGTCTGTGTCTAACTGTGTGCCATTGTGTCTCTTTCTGACTGTCTGTTCGTCTTTGTGTCTCAGTATCTTTCTCGGCTATCCTTGTACGTCTCTCCGTTGGTCTTTGTCTCTCTCTGTCTCTTTTCCTGCGTGCGTCTATTTCTCCATCGTGCCTGTGTCTCTACATGTCCGTTCCAACCTCTTCGTCTGCCTGCATCTGTGTGTCTCTGTCTGTCTGTCTGCCTGTCTGTTTCTGACCGCGTATGTCCGCGTCTGTCTGCACTTTTTACGGCAATCCCTTTGTTTTATCCATGTTTGTTAGTGTGTTGGGGTGTTTTTTGTTTGTGTGTTTGTCTTTGTGATCATCTATATTTCTGTCAACCTGTATCCGTTTGTCTCTCTGTGTCTGTTTGTTTTCCTTACCTGGCGTTATCTGTCTACGCCTGTTTGTCCCATGCAGCATGTCTGTCCCATGAAGCATGTCTGTTTGACTGTCTCCCTCTCTGTGTGTTTGTCTCTGGTGTCCGTCTTCCTGTCTCCCCGTGGCGGTGTGATTGTCTCTGTGTGTCTGTCCGTGTATCTCCCCCTGTCTGTTAGACCGCCTTTGTCACCGTGTGTGACTCTCTGTTCCCATTTTAATTACTTCTTCGTTAAGTAGCGCGGGGAGCTGTGAGACACACTGTTTTCGGAGCGCCCCGGCCTCATTACAGAATTCAATTTTATTAGCCAGCCACGGGAAGCGAGGGGAGTCAGCGGAGACCACGATTTTGTGTTGATTCGGTCAACAACAACCCCAAAAAGAGAGAGAGGACAGGCCGGTAACAGGCCGCCCGTCCCCCGCACTACACGACTATTTGGACACAATGGGTCCTATTTGTGTAGGCCGAGAGCTGTTGGTCTCTGCTCCCTTACCGAGCTGCACAGCTGCTCGGGGGCCGGGCGCACCGGGTGTAAACACGGCCCCGGCCCTCGGTCGGCATCGGAGAAAATTTGATTTCCGAGCCGAACTGGATCGCTCAATCCCCCTAAACTGTAAACACTGAGTACAGTTACCGTATTTGTTTTCTCTCTCCCTATACCACGCCAGTCTTCATTTCATTTTACTTCACCTCACCCTCCTCCCCCCCCTCCCCCTCCCCCTCCGCCGCTTTCCTTTCCCTTCCGACGGCATTAAAACGAATTAGGACGCGATCTCTGGCCGTCTTCACATTTTTGCAGGGAGTACTTTTTTTTTGTCAAGCCTCACACCAGCTTCACAAATGCCCCGGATCATAATATTCCATTGCTCCAAATCCATTTCATTATGTTTATGTCTGAGAGGAATCGGCTCTCGACCTGACTACGCAGGGTTCTCGTCTGTTTTGATTCGGGGCCGCAGAATTCATTTCCGGCAATAGCTTAAAAAAAAAAATTAGAAATGAACTGAATCAGTATTTAGTTTTTATTTGTTTAAGTTGAAGGGATGGAATTCCCGGCTTTTTTTTTGTCTGCTGTTCTCATTCCTGACCTGACCTAAGGATTTTCCATATGAATTAACACATGTCCGGATCGGGGGCAGGGAGATGGGGTCGTGAATCTGGGCTCGGCCTTTATCCAATTAGAGAGCATTGAAATCCTCTGCATAGCACAGGCTCCACGTACTGCTGCACTGGCAACAGCTCGACACGCAATACCGCGGCATAGACTAATATTAGGACATCGGTAGGAGAGAAAACAAGAACAAGAAAGCACATTGCGTGCTGGACTGACAAACGAATACACGACGAGACGTCGAGATGCAATAATATTGCACGGTGACGTCACAGGGGGTGGGATGAGCGCGTTGGGTGGGCCCCCTCTCTCCCCTCCCTCCCCTTTTCATCACCGCGTCGCCCTATTAACCTTATGGCATAATAAGATAACCTGGATTTCTCTCTCGCTCCATCTCTCTCGCTCTATCTCTCTCGCTCTATCTCTATCTCTCTCTATCGAGGCTTTGGCACAAGGGCGCCCCCAAGAGACGCTATTCAATGGGTTTTTTTTAAGCCGCCGACATCATTTCAAGCGACGCCATTAAAAACGAATAAAGGGGAAAACATTTAGTTGGAGCCAGAAACGTTTTATAAGGGTGACGCCAATGCCATGCCTTGTAGTTATTTTCTTGTCGATAGAAGCTTTCGTTAAAAGCGTTCATGGTTGATCTAAATCGGTTCTTTTCACAACCACACAAATTCATCATTGCTACAAAGTGCAGCGGCACGCATTGACTGGCTACCTTCTTTGTGAACAGGCGGAAAGCTGGTTTACGTTCAGAGACCAAATAAATCTACTTATGATCATGGAAGAGTTGATTAACTTTACTATCACATTTCCCGACGAAATCCGGCCACTTAAATCGTCGCCGTTTCATCTGAGCCCCAAATCCTCTCCGCTTTACAGCAATGAGAAACGGAAGTCTGGCATTTACACATGGATTGGTGCTAACAAGGATATGGTTTCCCCACTTACCCTGACACGAATCCGTGGAATTTGCATGAGCAAGTCCTCCATTTCAGGCGTTCTGTTGGACCACATGAGATGTAAACAAAGATAGAAAGAAATGGTCCACTTTAAGCCTATTTTCTACGTTCAATGTGGTAAGCCTCTAAAAAGGTATGAGCGCGTAAGGTGATGAAGTCAAACCGGGTTTAGGCGGCGTCTGCGTGCATTCTCGGGCAATGCAGCTGCAACATAGAGCTCTATAAATAAACAAGAGTGCGCACTAATCGCGTGACGCGTGCCGCCAAGGGGACTGCAACGCCATTACCAAAGAGGTGCAAATGCATGGATCTCTATGGGGCAAACTAATCCCATTTTTTTTTTCAAAAGAAAGTAGGACATTAAAATTCGCCAATCCCTCGAGGTATTGATGGCCTTTCCTTTAAATACTAAAAACTATTTCTATAACAATTTAGTTTCCGCATTCACAACCTTTCGGCTATACCTTTCCCCATTCACATTACGCGCGATTGCTACTGACATCCGGGCACTTCGAGCTAAAGTTGCCCTCTTTGGTAATGGCGGATGCGCGTCCATGTCGGCACACGTTCGTACCGCGCGTTGATAGTGGAGTGCGCACTCCAGCTTATTTATAGAGCTCTATGGGCTGCAACTATAACGCGCGGCTCTATAGGCACCGTGCGGGGCGGGCCTCTGCGGCTAGAACCCATAGAGGCGTGTGCACGGTACTTGCAGGGATTGGGACATGCAGTTTAATGTTCTTCGTTAATCCCCTCTAAGATCTAGGCCTACACGTATAGCATAGAAGTGGACACTTCATATTCTAAGTATCTGGGTGTTTCTCTTCATTTCCTTTTTATATGTGTTTTTGTTTTCATTTCGAACAAAGGAAAAAAAGAACTGACTAGAAAATTGGACACAATTTGGAATATTTGTGTCATCACAATCTACCCTTTTTCACATTAAGCATTCTGTATATAAAATGAAATATGACCCATTATGTGGATTAGAATGTCTGTGTTAGAGCAACTTGTTCCCGAATTCGATCGGAAAAGACGGCGTCTTCAGCCCTCTGCAACGGGGCTCCTTAAAGCCTCGAATTGCAACCAGATATTTCCGATGGGGAAACAAAAATAAAACACGATCGGGGTGAAGGAGTTAACCTCCCCGAAATAAAATCCGTCTTCGCTGGAGGGTGAACGCATAAGGGTCAGCGCTCAAAAATAAAATAAAAAACAGAACAAAAATGGATTCCCTCATTGAATTAAGCAGCAGCTGCGACAATAGACGCACATGCAGTTGGGATCGAGGAAGGGCGGGGTAGGGGGACTCTGGGGTGGAACTATGGGCGAAGAGAAAGAGGAACCGCGGGGCTATAGCGGCTTGGCTGATAGTTCACCAGGACGAGGAGGGCTTCCAAGCAAAACAGAGGGACAGAGCGTGCCGGATGAGAGCCGTTCTCAAACCGAAATGGGGGGAGGGTCACACCAGCCCCATTTGCCGACAAATGCCGGAAATGGTCAAAAGGGAAGAGCATGGCCACATGGAAGAGCAAAACAACAACAAGAACAGCAGCAGCAGCAGCAACAACAACAGCAGCAACAGCAGCAGCAGCAGCAGCAGAGGTACAGGACAACTCGGTTAATGTGTCGGGTATTCTTCAGCCGAATGGCGGTTTATTTCGCCCTACCCGGCACCATGGCCCTTTGCATCCCCTACACCTCCCCTCCTCTCCCTCCAAGCGCCACTTCCCTCCTCTCCCTTCCCCCCTCCCCTCCTCCCCCTCCCCCTCCCCTCCTCTTCCTCCCTCCCAACCTCCTGCCCTCCGGTCCGGAATATCGACATGTCAACGACAAAACCGACGGTTCGGGAGCAATAGTTTGGCCCGAGGAGATTGAGAAGATGCAGCCAGGAACGCACACGCACGCACGCACGCGTCCTTCCGGAAGGAGGAGGTGAGGGAAGAGAAGTGAGAGGGGAAAGGAAGGAGATAGAGAGCGAGGGAGAGAGAGAGGGGAGAGATAGAGGGAAAGAGGGAGAGAGAGGGGAGGGAGGGAGAGAGAGGGGGACAGAGAGAGAGAGGGAGGGAAGGAGGGAGATAGAGGGGGAGAGAGAGGGGGAGATAGAGGGAGAGAGAGAGGGGAGAGAGAGAAAATAAGAAAGAGGTAGGGTGACTGAGAGGGAGAGAGAGATAGGGAGAGAGTGGGGGCGAAGGAGAGGGGGAGAGAGGGGGAGAGAGGGGGGGGGAGAAAGAGAGACTGAGAGAGTGGAGAGGGGAGGAGAGAGAGAGGGGAGGGAGAAAGAAAGAGACACAGAGAGGGGAGATATGGGACATGGAAAAGCACAATCACCCTTCCCGCCGCGCGTGGCGTTGAATTGGAAACGAGACCTAATGTTATGGTTGGACTTGAATGGCTGTGGCGTTATCTCCATTTTCATCCGGACCTGTCCTATACCCTGCGCTGCTGCACTGAGGGAAGAAGGATGGGTGGGGAGGTAGTGGGGAAGAGCGGGGCAAGAACTAAGTGAGGGGGAGAGATAGAGAGAAGAGGGGGTCTGGTAAGGCGGAAGAGACAGCCAAGCTGGGATGTTGCCGGGCAACCGGCATTCGGATGTGCTGCATCACTGTCACGACTCGAGAGGAGCGAGAGTCGCGCGCTTCCATCAAACCCCTTCCTCCTCCACCCCCCTCCCAGTCCTCTTCTACCTCCTCCTACTCTACATATTCTCCTTCCTCTCCCTTCTTCACCACAAACTCCTTCTCCCCCTCTTCCTCCTCCAACACCGCCCCCTGCTCTTCATATCCAATCTTCCCCCATCTTCTAGCTCCTCGTTTTCCTTCTTTTCCTCCTCATTATCCTAATGTCTCTACTCCACATTCCTTCCCTCTCCTTTCACATCCTCAATACCCTTCTCTTTTTCCTCCCTCTTTCATCTTCCTCTTGCTCCCCCTCCTCCTCATCCTACAGGTCATCCCTGTCCTATCACATACTATTATTTCTCCTACTCCTCATCCTTATCATATCCCTCCTACTACACTTCCTTATCCATCTTAAAGTCCTCCTACTACTCTTCTTGACTTTCTTCTACACCTCCTCATCCTTCTCTAATTCCTACTCCTCTTCTTGGCCTCCTTTTCCTATTCTCCTCCTCCTCCTCCTCCTCCTCCTCCTCCTCCTCCTCCTCCTCCTCCTCCTCCTCCTCCTCCTCTCCGCCTGTCCCTCCTCGCCATTCTGCTTTGCCTTCCACCAATTCTTGCCCTTTTCTTCTCTCTCGACAGAGATGAAGCAGGCCGTGCCTCCTTGCCGGCGACGCGGTTTCCTCCGCCAATATCACACGGCGAGAGCAGACATGGGCCCAGATGTCTCCGCCCCGAACAATCGTTCCCAAGTTCATCCGGCGTTTGTGACACGCAATCTGCACTTTCCAGGTGCCGTCTGACCCCCTCTTTTCCACCCGCGACCACCACATAATAAAACAAGAAACAAAAATTCTATGTAAAAAAAATCCCGCCTCACGGTGACAAGACACAATATTCATGGACTACAAATCAAGTCACACGCGGTAAGTTGATATTTCCGTCACAGTGACGATACATATCACTCAGACATGTATTATACGGAGATAATAATAATCCCAAACCTTCTATTTCCCTCTCTCTGTTTCTCTCTATTTCCCTCTCTCTCTCTCTCTCTCTCTCCCCCCTTCCTCTCTTCCCCTCTCTCTCTCTCCACCCTATCTCCCCCTCTCTATCTCTCCTTCTATTCCCCTCTCTCCGTCTACCCCACTCTCTTTCTCCACCTTTCTCTCCCCCTCTCTCTCCCTCTCTCTATCCCCCTCCCCTCCCTCTCTTTCCCAGCTTTCTCTCTCTCCCTCACTTCCCCGTCTCTCTCTCTCCCTCTCTCTCCCCTCCCTCCCGCTCCCTCCCCCTCTCTTCCCCGCCTCTCTCCCTCCCCTCTCTCTTTCTTCCCACCCTCTCTCTATCCCCCTCCCCTCCCTCTCTTTCCCGTCTATCTCTCTCCCTCCCCTCTCTCTTTCTTCCAACCTTCTCTCTATCCCCCTCCCCTCCCTCTCTTTCCCATCTATCTCTCTCTCCCTCACTTCACCGTCTCTCTCTCTCCCTCTCTCTCCCCTCCCTCCCGCTCCCTCCCCTCCCTCTCTTCCCCGTCTCTCTCCCTCCCCTCTCTCTTTCTTCCCACCATCTCTCTCTCCCCTCCCCTCCTCTCTCTCTCTCTCTCTCTCTCTCCCACTGCTGATTTTCGAGAGAACCCTTAGTCTTTACAGCAGAGAAAATCTAGCGGCCTGCAATTATCAAACCGAGAGCCCAGCTGCTGTTTGAACGAAGAGACTGCATTGGGTACGGAACAAGAAAAGAAATGGAGATGTGGGAAGGGGAGGACCTCTGGGTACAAAGACGAGGCACGGGCATGTCGGGTAGTCCATGCGTCCTAATCTGCACACATCGCAGCGACGAAGTTGGGCTCGGAAGTGCACCGTTCGGCACGGGGGGAAAGAGAGAGAGAGAGAGGGGGGAGCAAAACTCGAGTGCGGGCGGCGAGGCGACGAGGCGGTGAGACGGCGAAGCAGCGCGGGGTGGGAGTGAGGGGGTGAGGGGGGGGGCTGATCACGGGGAGTGATTCGTGCGCCTTGAGAAAACAGGAGCGGCAAGCCGGTGCTGAGGGACAGGGGCTGGCCGGGAAATCATCGGCTAATAACCACCACGGGCTAGGATGGAGGAATAACATATTGGCTCCTCTCCTCTCCTCCTATACACATTATATCGTCTCATTCTCGACCTGGAATTTGGGACACGGCGGGGATTTAGACGCACAGATGGGGACTGCCGGGTAGATATCTTCAAGGATTTGGGTAATGATGATGGTGACGACGATGAATGGGTGGTTGTTGTTTTTTTGTCTCTTTCCCCCTCCATGGAGGAAACTTGGGGACTGATGAGTGGTGATATCGATGCGGCATTCTGTCAACGCATGGCGTGAGTGGCTGAGGGCAACAAAAAAAGTGAGCCCGGAAGTAACGGGTAGGGTGTATAGACACTGACAAGCGCCGATGCTTTCCTCGTATCCGGTGACGACCTTTAAGAAAAAACTGCGGCTCGGGTCAACGTCAGGGGAGGCATGTATGGCCGGCCGAGAGAGACAAATAGAGATCTCTCTGAACAACATGATATAGTAACAACGAGTAAGAACTCAAACGATTCAGCCAGCAATCAGAAGGATGTACACCGCTACGGCGATCGATTGCCTCGCCGATGACGACCCGATGTCGAACGCCATCAAAGAGGTCTGTACAATCTTGCCCTTTTGGCGGCCCATACCCAAACAAAACAAAAACGATCTAACTTTTCCCTGCAGAAGGGCAGGGGGACAGCGCGTGGTATTTGGAGATTACGGGGATGGAATGGACACGTTGCAGCCGCATAAATCATAATTATACACTGGCAACAACCTGTAGTCGGACAGGGTGTAAGGCCAAAAAGGGGGGGGGAATGCATGCCACCAAAATGCTGCATCGAGGGCCTGCCCCGATTCCCGCCAATTTCAAATACAAATCGCGGCTTTTGGATTGACACCGAAAACTGACATGCAACACGATTCTCTTGAACGCCAACCACACTCACATACCGGTATAATGCCACCACAACAAAACCACACGTGGACACGTGGACTGTGCCATACTGACAGTGACAGAAGGTCGCAGGTTTCTGAAATGGATTTGCAATGGAGTGGTCATCCATGCCAAAGACTGAATCCACGCCATTCCATTTGATCTTCTTCCCCTTGTACTCGTCCCCCGTCCCCCTCACCCCTCAAAGAGAGTCACCATTATAATTGCTATATACGCAGCAGGGTCACCTTCAGACACAAAACAAGATTCCCCGAGCACTTTCGCCCCGAGCTGCGGGTCGACAAGATTGTGTCAGATTTTTTTTTTCAGCCATAACGCGCTCTAAACGGCTCCCTACAAAACCCCATTAACAGATTATTGCAGGGGAAAACTCCGCTAAGGGAGATATAGCGAGTGGGGGTAATGTGTGCGACGAATACGAAATACATTCTTGCTTTGTCGCTCATAATAGCGGCGACACTATAATCCCTGACACTATATATCTGGATGGAAGTGCCCGCTCAATAACAATATATAGCGGATGGGGCTTAGTATAATGTGAAGCCGTCATGGGGAAAATGGTAGCATACATAATGCGGCAATCGGACAGTCGTTCAATATGCAGCAGCCATAACGATCGCCCTCGTGTCAACGGACGCTTTGGTATGATACTTTTATGATATCCTTTTCTTCTTTTTTTCCCCCTTCGGCGTGGAAATATCAAGTGAGGACACGGCGGTGGTGAAGGCGGCAGTCACTGGAGAGAGAGCAGATCGATACAATTGACGGAATCGCACGGGTAAATTGCGAAATTATTCATTCGATATTGGGCAGCGCGCGAGGACACTGGCTCCCTGCCATCCGGGGAACAATGGCGGCTGGGGAATGGCGTAATTGTATTGGGTGACGTCACAGCACCTGGCCGAGCCGCTCTCCCGCGGCCCGCCGTCAACGTGGCGGGCCTGCGCTAATCGAATAAGCCAGCGCCCAAAGAAACACCCGAAAATGCACACACACACACACACACTCGCAAACACTCACAAAATTAATATCATCGCTTTTGAACGCGTCCAGAGAAACGCGGGACGACTATTAATCCGCATCTTCGTGTCAGTGTACAGTCGGCGGTCGTAAAGTTGCTCTGCCGATAAGTGCCGGGTTTCGGAGAGTGTGCGTGGCACGTCTGAAAGCCCACACGTCAAACTCGCATTTAGCGAAAAAATGAGGGCGCTATGCCACGAGAACAAGGGAGTAGTTGGACAAATTAGTTGGTGGCGCTGTTTAAAGAAAACTCGTTCCATTTGTGGCGTCGTTGGTCATTAGTTTATAGGTTTCTCACGGTCTGGCTTGCGGTGGAGGGGTGTAGTCAGGGGTGTAGTTATGGTTGGAGGGGTGTAGTCAGGGGTGTAGTCATGGTTGGAGGGGTGTAGTCATGGATGGATGGGTGTAGTCATGGTTGGAGGGGTGTAGTCATGGATGGATGGGTGTAGTCATGGTTGGAGGGGTTTAGTCAGGGGTGTAGTTATGGTTGGAGGGGTGTAGTCATGGTTGGAGGGGTGTAGTCATGGTTGGAGGGGTGTAGTCATGGATGGATGGGTGTAGTCATGGTTGGAGGGGTGTAGTCATGGTTGGAGGGGTGTAGTCATGGTTGGAGGGGTGTAGTCATGGATGGATGGGTGTAGTCATGGTTGGAGGGGTTTAGTCAGGGGTGTAGTTATGGTTGGAGGGGTGTAGTCATGGTTGGAGGGGTGTAGTCATGGTTGGAGGGGTGTAGTCATGGATGGATGGGTGTAGTCATGGTTGGAGGGGTGTAGTCATGGTTGGAGGGGTGTAGTCATGGTTGGAGGGGTGTAGTCATGGGTACAGGGATGTTGGCATGGGAGGAAGGGTTTATTCGTGGGTACAGGGGTGCAGTCATTCGTAAAGGGGTGTCTTCACTGTTACAGGGGTGTAGTCATCATAGGGTACAGGGTTGTACTGTAGTCATTGGTACAGGGGTGTTGTCATGCTTACAGGGGTGTAGTCATGGTACAGGGGCGTAGCCATGGGTTTGGGGTGTAGTCATGGGTACAGGGTTGTAGTCATAGGTACAGGGTGTCGTCATGGGTACATGGGTGTAGTCATTGGTACAGGGGTGTAGTAATTGGTACAGGTGTGTTGTCTTGGATACAGGGATGTAGTCATGGGTACAGGGGTGTAGTAATTGGTACAGGGGTGTTGTCATGGCTGCAGGGTTGCAGGTGCAATGTCATGGGTGCAATCAAGGGTAAGGTTCTTACAGCCCCAGAAACATAACATTCCAACATGCCCAAAGTCTTGTGTCATTTACTTTTATTAAATAATCTCATTTCTGCACAGCAGTACACACATGCTATACACATCATAAAAGCTTCCAGATAAAACGATGTACCAGGTTATGCCCACCATTGAGTCTTTTGGTGCAAACACCAATCCGATGTTCAACACTTAGCACAGGGGCCTCCGAATTCGGCACGCCGTGCTGTTGCTCTGCGCCAAGGAATCTGAAACCGGCCCCCACTTATGTTCAATTCTCTTTTTCAGCTCCTCACAAAACAGTAAGTAGCATGGCAAAAGCCACCCAGATGGCCGATTACGCCAGGTTTAACTAACTTGTAGCACACCATGTACTCTTACTAGCTTATTTCACAGGTACAGTATTTTTTGTTTAGCGCGTTTTGAAAATGGCACTGAATCATCAGGTGCTATGCATTCCTCTCAGGTTGGTACTGACCAGCCCAAGTTCCAAAAAGACAACGTTACAAATAATGTAGACAGTAATGCCTCTCTTTCCCGTTTGAATTACTTTTGAGACGACCACTCTGCCCGAGAAGACAACAATGGAGGAGAGTGGAGGAGAACAGCCCACAACATATCTTCATGCAAGCTCAGCCGCTGCCACGGTCCCGGCTAGGCCTGGTCCATTAATATCCTTGGCTCAGCGTGTCTCCCATTGACGATTTCTTGGCTTGGCAACAATTTTACTAAGCCTTGCAACACCAATCACACATGTAACTCCTACAGTACTGCCTATGGCAAACCCACTGTAAGTGAGACTTGAATATTTGCAGGGTGGACTCATCACGTAGACAGCAGGCAGAACACACATTACTCGCTGGCCTTGCGTTCTGGCACTTTTCAGAGCCCCAAACACATTCCCAACTTCAGATTTGTACACAAAGTGTCACCACGAGCATTCCACACTCATCATAGTTGGAGTTTCCCAGTACTCCTGCCATACATGGTCCATTATCCATCGATTCCTCGTGGGACGAGTTGGGTTGATTTCACAATCATACCCTCTAACCAAATGAACAGCAACACTTGGTTTGGTAAACTGGATAATAAAACAACTTTTTGCTTTGACTATACACAGTACCACAACTTCCGGAGTGGTTACACAAACTGCTTTACTCTTCAGACTTAATTTACTGCTGACTACTTGTTTCCTTTTGCTTTTTTATCCCTTTACTCATACCAACAGGAATGGGCACACCTAGGCTGCCATTGGCTGCATGGGCTTCCTGTCAAGTTATGAAAATTCAAGACGCTCACATGGAGGCCATACGGACTGGACAGGACAGACAGAGACCACTGTGTTCGCTTGCCTTGGATCAGTCCATTAAGCTCAGGGGTTGGGAGCAGAGTGGGGTTCAGATTGTTCCACTGCATTGCAGGGGTGTGAGAGAGTTTGGCGATGGCCTTCAGGTGTTGGGACCCGGAGTGGGTGTGTCTCCTGCATGGCCACTCTCTTCCTTGCTCACGGTCAACGGGGAGTCTCGACTGCTTAGAGCATGGGGGAAAAAAAGGGAACAATTCAAAATTTAATCCGATTCAAAGTTCAATTCAGAATGCTCTGTTGGTTTCACAAATTGTTGAACACATCCCAGTCAGTTTTCCCTCCCTCTTTTTGAAAATAAAGAGCACTGGTACGCAAAACCAGAGATCCCCGATTCAAATCCCAGTCCAGTCAAAGTTTTCCATGCCATTTTTTTTCATTTGTTCCAAAGTTACGAGTCAGTTTTTCCTTCACTCGTTTGATATAAATTGAAAAAGCTGCATCCACTTTGGTGCAATCCCCAAGCTGGTTGTTTGCATCTGAATGAAGGTGGGGGCGTGATCCCTGGAGAGATACGGCAGTTAAGGGTTGAATGCTTCTGACTGGTGCCCCATCTCGGCAAAGACTAATTGACTATTTGGGAGACCGGCATCTAAGGGCTGGATAACTCAGAAGGTGAGGGTGCTGGTACGGAAAACCAGAGGTCCCAGGTTCAAATCCTGGTCAAGTAAAAGATTTCTTTGCCATTTTTCTTTAAAAAAAAAAAATCAATTTATTCAAACATTCCCAGTGAGTGCTTCCTTTATTTGTTTGACTTAAAAATAAAGGTTAAAAAAGCTGTCGCCTCTTCAGTTGAGTTGGGCAAGCACATTCTTAGCTGTTTGTAAATGACCCTAGAGGAGAAGTGGTGTTTGTTCCGAGTGGGGTTGGAAATGGGGGTGTGGTCTTTGGGGATATATGGCAGGAAATGGCTAAATGCTTTTGACCAACTAACCCCATCCCCCAACATCCCAGTAAAGATAGTAGACTGTTTGGGTGAAATAGTTGACTAACATTTCCCCTATAACATGATGCTTGTGTCAAGGAGAATATAATTCACTGAGGGTTTGCCCTACTTGACGTAGTTAGCACCGAGTACCCAGTGCTTTGCCCGATGCAAAACAATTTCAGGCAGCTCGGCGGAATTTGAAGCCACAACTCCTGCTTTCTAGTGCTTACTACGCCGCCAAGCAGGGCAAACCCTCATTGATTTAAAATTCCCCCTAAGGGCAAACTGAGATTCCTCAGTTCAATAGAGCTGTGCCACCCACCTTGGCTTGCTCGCTTTTGCTGTCAGTGCGGCAACATTCAGCTGTCTCTTCCTTGCTATGGAATCAACCAGCATCTTCTCAATAGACTTGAAGGACTGACTGCTCTTCTGGATGTCACTAACAGCCCTGACAAGCATATCAATGGATGACAGACATGACATGCTAAACTTGAGACTGTGTGCGATGGAATCTCAAAGGCCTATGGGTCCTTTATGTATTTATGTAAACATTCCAATTCTGGTGGACACAATTAAGATTTGAGGTGTTAACAAGTGTTTAACACTAAACACTGCACAACTACTGCGCATACATTGGGTGCATTCTGTAGGATTCTAAACCATGCTGCACTCAACAAGGTGCAGCAGTGGGTGTAGTCTGAGGGATTCTGTCCAACCTAACCCTGCTGCACTCAACAAGGTGCAGCAGTGGGTGCAGTCTGTGGGATTCTTGTGTACCCTAAACCCTCCTGCACTCAACAAGATGCAAAAGTGGGTGCATTCTGTGGATCCTAACCCTGCTGCACTCAACACAATGCAGTAGTGGGTGTAGTCTGAGGGATTTTGTCCAACCTAACCCTGCTGCACTCAACAAGGTGCAGCAGTTGGTGCATTCTGTGGGATTCTGTGGACCCTAAACCCTCATACACTCAACAAGATGCAATAGTGGGTGCATTCTGTGGATCCTAACCCTGCTGCACTCAACACAATACAGCAGTGGGTGTAGTCTGAGGAATTCTGTCCAACCTAACCCTGCTGCACTCAACAAGGTGCAGCAGTTGGTGTATTCTGTGGGATTCTGTGGACCCTAAACCCTCCTGCACTCAACAAGATGCAAAAGTGGGTGCATTCTGTGGATCCTAACCCTGCTGCACTCAACACAATGCAGCAGTGGGTGTAGTCTGAGGGATTCTGTCCAACCTAACCCTGCTGCACTCAGCAAGGTGCAGCAGTTGGTGCATTCTGTGGGATTCTGTGGACCCTAAACCCTCATACACTCAACAAGATGCAATAGTGGGTGCATTATGTGGATCCTAACCCTGCTGCACTCAACACAATGCAGCAGTGGGTGTAGTCTGAGGGATTCTGTCCAACCTAACCCTGCTGCACTTAACAATGTGCAACAGTGGGTGCAGTCTGTGAGATTCTTGTGGTCAATCTTGACCTGGCTGCAACCTTTGCAATTGGGATTCAGTCTTTGCCATGGATGACCACTCACGGCTTGGACTCCATTGCAAATCCATTTCAGAAACCTGCAATCTTCTGTCAGTGTCAGCTCATTGTACCTGATGGCATAGTCCACGTCATAGTAGGCTCCCTGGACTTGCTGCTGTGTTTGTCCTAGCTCCATCTGTACGTACCAAACAGAAACACATTGAACCCTCTCAAACCACACAGTTTGTGCTCCCCTCAGTGAAAGTCACATTAAATTGACTGGAAATAAATCTCTAATCTCCAACCTGGGTTTCTGCTGGCAACTTGGATATTAAACAAAAACACCAAATTTTGCAAACTGGTCACCGACTTAAAGGACCAACAAAATACAAATCTAAACAATTTACAGTGCCTGGTCGTTGGATACCAGCAGGATTTTTGTTTCCTTCTACAAAGGTTCTGGCTCTGCTTGGATTTCATCGTCAGGCCCTCCTAATTTTTGATATTCGATTTATGGTAAGTTTAGTCAGTAAGCAGTTTGCAACATGTTTGCATATAACTGTAATTCATAAGGTAATTAGATTTCAGTGATTTCAGGCTAAGAATACCGAAATGACACTCTAATTCACATTCATTTTGGCTTAATAATTTAGGAAAACCTTACAGCAGCATATTACTATCAACTTATGGGCAGCACTTGAGGACCAACCAGTTGTGAAGAGTAAATAATGCTTTTCTAACAACTTCTTCGTAGTTGCATCTGAGGACGATGTTGTTGCTACACAAGCTTACAAGCAATTCCACGGATTGGTGTCTATTTTGTAACATAAGTCACCTCTGTTTGCACATTTGCATGCATTTCAAAGATTCTTAAGAGGTATGCTTACCGACTCCATTAACACATTGGTAAATTGGGAGACCTTCAAGAATGATCAAGGAATACTGGTAAGTCAGAGTAACTTAAATGTGGATGGTAAGTTACCGTGGAACCGCCCATAATTATGCACTCTTCGCACTGGTTAGTCTAAGTCATCAGTTAGACTGACACGGCTATCTTGGCACAATTACACCAGCAGGAAAGTGATGTAAGAGACAGGAATGTCAGCGGGGTCATGGTAACAGGCGGAGCACCGCTCACTTTGCATTCGGCAAGTTTGGGCAGGGACTTCCTGATGTGCTCCTGGATTCGAAACAGCGCCAGCGAGGGCTCGTTGGCGACAATGTGCATGCACTCCGAGAACTTCTCCGTCACTGTGGGAACGTACAATGCATTGACGGTTTAACGCATCAGCAGAAACATTACGAAAAGCAGGAATACATAGACCCAAGACTTCATAGGTTAGACAGTGTCATAATCTATGGTACTTGCCATTCTGCCTTTGAGAATGATCCTGCTACGATCAAAACATCAGTCCCTCTACATTTTTTTTAGAGTGTCATAATCTGGTAACTTAGTGAGTAGGCCAATAAATAGTACTGGAGTACTGGGTAGGCAGGTACTTGCCTGTTACTGGTATAGGAACAGTTCAGAGAGGTATTTAAAAGGCATAGGAAGTAATTTACCCCCTCTGCCAATGAATACACACAATTAATTATGTGTCAATAATCATAACCCGCGAGAGGATTAGAAAGGACATTTCAAGGTCAGATAAGACCAAGGGTTAAAGCTATTTCAAGACTATGCCTAATCACAAAATGCATGTCAATGCATGAATGGCTTTGTTTAACGTAAGCATTATAGCATCCGTGATGCAAACTTGCAGAGTGCACAAAGGCTTTTCCTGCCAAGCCATTACCTCGGTAAGTACCTACAGGGTTCTCGCTACTCTTGGCCGTCTTTTACCCGTACAGATTTTGTGCAGAAGCAATTCACTGTTAAAATGTGAACTATAACTCAAACTTAAATGAAAGAACATACCTTTCTTGACCCGAAACTCCACTTCAGGGTCACTAGAATCCACTGCAAAATCAGAGAGAAGGATTAAGACACATGAAAGTCTTTTAATGGTTTTTATATTTACTTGCATTGTCAAAATGATACATTGTCAAAATGATACATTGTCAAAATGATACATTGTCAAAATGATACATTGTCAAAATGATACATTGTCAAAATGATACATTGTCAAAATGATACATAGTCAAAATGATACATAGTCAAAATGATACATAGTCAAAATGATACATAGTCAAAATGATACATAGTCAAAATGATACATAGTCAAAATGATACATTGTCAAAATGATACATTGTCAAAATGATACATTGTCAAAATGATACATTGTCAAAATGATACTAATCAACCTGGAGTTGTTGTATTATGTATATAATGCAACCTATCAACCATCATATTATATTCTGCATCGCTATTATATTATTGTAGTAATACTAATAGTAGAACGAGGCTGTGAGCTGCCGCCATGCACAGTAAGATGTACAGTACGTAGAGTTTTGGCTACTCACTTCCTTCGGAAAAAAATATGTCAATTTGGGAGACTGGGTGATTATTTGAAGCACTTTGGCCCATTCCACACATGTATTCATTTGTTGAACTAAAAATAAACCAGTTGCAAAGTGCCTACCATGTTACTTTGTGATAAACTTGGACGAAACTTAGTCCGAGTAACTTGGAGTGGGACACGACAAGTCACCCTTTTTTTATCGAATTTTGAAATTTTCAAAATTCGATAAAAAAAAGGGTGACTTGTCGTGTCCAAGTTACTTGGTCTAGACGAAACTCAAGCTTTGTGGAATTGATAATAACCGTGTAGGGAAGCAAGCTAAATGATTGGAATGTTCACCTCAAAGTAAAAGGGTTGAAAACCCCCTAAATTCACAATAGACCGATTCTCAATTTGGGGTAAGGTTTTTTTCCCACAGTTTTAGTTTTATACTACTTTTTAGTTTTAGTGAGGGTAATATTTGAGGGTATTATTATTATTAATAAATCAAAATCTTGCCTAATAATTTATAATGCAAAAACTGTAGAAGCTAGAACTTAGAATACATGTGTAGAAAGTTCAGTCTGATGCTAATAAGTAATATTTAATAATGAAATAAAATAAAATGTTTTTAAAAATCCTAGAACGTAGAACGTAGACAAGTCGAAGTTAGTATTGTCCATGTAACTTGGACCCGACAAGTCACCCTTTTTTAAATCGAATTTTGAAAATTTTAGGGACGGGTGACTGTCACCCTTCGCTCAAAATGTCAAAATTCGGTAAAAAAAAAAAAAAGTTGACTTGTCGGGTCCAAGTTCCCTTAATAACAGTAATTCTTTAATAACAGTAGAACTAGTAGAACTAGTACTTAGAAGAACTTAGAACTACAGGTAGAACTTAGAAAGTAATTGTATTCAATTTCAAGTTCAAGCAGTACCGTGTGGTAAGATGGCGTGACTACATTATTAATACAGTAACCCGGGATGTAGGGGGGGAGGAGTTTCGTGTCGAAAACATCCGAGAAAATGCAAAATACACGCGCTCAAAGAGACTTTATTACCTCGATTTGCTGCCGCATGAAGAAGTGCTTGACTGCCGAAAGAATCCATGCCTAAACGACGTGATTTATCGACTCATTCTATGTTGACGAAACCCAGCAAGACGAGTGTTGGCCTGTGAAAAATAAGGATTTTCTAGCTCAATGAATCCATGCAGTACGGGGAGGGGACCCATTGTGGGCGTGGTTCGCAGAACAAGTGTCAATGATATAACAAGAGCTAAAATCAATTTTATTCGTTCGAAAATGTCTGCCCAAATCCTCCAATCTCATATTTTTTTAGTTCAGTGAACTACTACAGCTTCATCGGAGCAGGAAGCGATTCTTTAGATTAGTTTCTTCGTCGGTGTCCATTCGCGGCATACGTTCTGCGTGATACACTCGTGATTGAGTCACTTGAGGGCGCTAGATCAAAACAACACTTGCAAAAAATAATAATAATTATTGTATCGCTTACCCTAATGAATTACCTTTTTCATCTATGTAAATATCAAATTAATGACTTTTTCCTGATACGAGAATAATAAATGACTATTTTGGGCTTTCGGGAGTGTGTTTAGCCGATGCAATCATAAAACCGTTTTAATTGCCCGGCCTCTAACTTATGGCCAATGGGGAGCGTGCTCTCATAAATGAAACTACAAGCATCGCTGGTTCGCGCACCACGGCCGAAATCGCTTCTAAAAATGTTGAAACCAGCGGAATAGATGAACACTCCACGTTTGACATTGATCCGCCAAAGAAAGTACAAAAGACAGTAGTATCACCTACCATTCGCAAGAAGAATTGAAATATTCCATTTATAGAAAAGTTGGAGCATTACAACATTCGCTGGACATTTGGGGAGAATTCATACAGGTAGCTGTTTGTGCTCAAAGAGCGCACTAATACTGATAAAACACACGGTTGTGAACTGTTCTGTTTCATCGTCTGGCACCTGTAACTCATGATCGTCTGCTTGATGCTTATAAAGTTTGTGAGTGTAGCACCAGACGGATGAATCTCCTCCACTGTTCTCGTTATTTGTTACCATTGGAGTTGGCACATTATTACCATCGTGTTTTGTTGTTATCGGGAACTATTCTCAAGGACAGACAGGAATCATGGGAAACATTTCCTCTCCAACTGCTATCAATTATCGCCGTGAAATCGTGGAGCAGAACGAACCTTCGTTGAGGTGAGTTTGCTTCTTCTTTGTAGCTGTAGTGCTCACTCTGTAAGCCTATATAATAATAGGCTATAGGCCCTAGTACTACTACTACTAGTATGAGTATTGGTGCCCAAAATTAATGCAAAATAACAGAAGCAAATGACGTGACTTGAATATAATTATAATTAAATCCTGCAGGGTGATCATGGAGATAATGCAGAGGAATATGACAAAATGTTAGTAAATGCATGGATTGGATTATACCAGACTTTTGTATTTCTATGACTAAAGATTGATAATAAATGATAGTCAAATGCATGGACATATCGATAATTATACGGTACATAAAATTATAGGAAAAATAAAATAATGTAAACCTAGGCAGGTGCTATAATGCCCATGGCTATGCTATTCGTTTAATCATGTGAAATCTGCCTGATATTTGTGACCCGGCACAGCATAATGAGAAATAACCCCACTTTTGAAATATTGAGGTTTTCTAATGATGTGAAAGAGTATACCATTAGCATTCAAATGA
Organism: Luidia sarsii; assembly: GCA_949987565.1. Classification (NCBI taxonomy): domain Eukaryota; kingdom Metazoa; phylum Echinodermata; class Asteroidea; order Paxillosida; family Luidiidae; genus Luidia; species Luidia sarsii. The sequence goes on from OX465112.1 coordinate 9,533,425, forward strand.
TATCAAAATATAATATCCTCTAATACTTAAAGTTTCCAAAAATACCCCCAAAAACATTGATTTGTAATGGAATTGTGAAGATACTTTAACTTCAGGCGTTGTTTACTCAAAAAGCGTTTTGGTGGGATATTCCTCATGTCGTTGTGCCAGGTCACATTTTCGGTCGAGTATGGTCAGGTATCTACATGTATACCTCTGCGTTAAAGGATTCCCAAACAACAAGATGATATTATAGTTTATACTGGTACGATTTAGTCCATGCATTAAGCAGCCGCAAGGGTTCGTGAGCTGGACGTACATGCATGACTATGTTACCGAGTAATGGCTTTGATACTGGGGCTGCAATGTCCCCGCTCCCAACTTAGGCTCAGTGTGATATCCTATCCGTCCCCATCGGTTTCTTACATGCCCGGGACATCCTGGATTACGCAGAGGCTGCCAGAAGCAGCCCATTGTCCCGCGGAAATCGGCCGATTAACGCCAATGGGAAGATCGTAAACGTACTGTTGACATTCTCCGAATCCCAACAACACCCTTGGCCAAACCTCGGCGGTCCAAGCACTTCCCTGAACCCGCTTTAAACGGGGCACGCGTAGTTGTACAGATCCTCCAGATCCACGTGTCACGACCACCCGTCCTCTTCTCTATACCCCCTCCCCCTCCCCCCCCCCCCACACACCCAACCGAACGAGGACTTCTTGGAAGTCCTGTCAAAACACCGGCCCGACCGCCGTGATTTGACGGAATCCAGGAGTCCCGGAAGCATCGGGGGCCGTCCCCGGTGACATGTTGATTTCGAAGTATCGGCGCGAGATGCCTTCGGCCTTGGATGCTTCATCTCAGGATGCGCGATTGGTGACACGGGGGAGGGCATCTCGCAGGGATAGGCCTGGTGAGGCTATTGTGGGGCAAGCCAAGGAATTGCATGAGCCATTGCAGCTGTGATGGCATAGTAGGCCTATCAGTTATTATAATTATTATGCAGCAGAGTTGATATAAATCGCGAAGCTTTTTTTTATAAAACAAATGGGACTTATTTTATTTCTATTTAAATCGGATTTATTTGATTTAAATCAGATTATTTTTGTATTATTTTTTATCCAAACTTATTACCATCATGACCACTTGCTTTAAACACCCAACAACTTTCGCTCTCAACAACAATTTAAATGCAGTACCATCGTGATTCTTCAAATGTAACGAAACACAGAAAGCCATGAAAATGTTGCCGACTGCCAAGAGGTACATTTTGTACAAGCATAGGCCTACCACATGTGTAATGCTTCCTTGCTAAAAAATAATGCTTACAGAGGTGGGCTATATGGCCAAATGACCAAAGAAAAAGAAGTCTCATCACTGACTTGTAACATGTATTGCATACGTCATGACAGTTGTTGATGTGCAAAGTAAAGTCTTTTTAAAGTTCTTGCAGTAAGATACTGTTTTGCTTGGGGGAGAAGAAAACCAGAAAAAGTGATTTTTATGAGTAATTTTTTATATATTTTTACATTGATTTAAAAATCAATGATCAAATCAAACAACCTTGTTAGGCAGAGAGTTGTTCCTTTGCTTCGATGGGGACCGCTTCCTTGGAAACATTACTCACTTTTCAGAGCATGTAATTGTCCTGTTGCCTAAACGCCTTTATGACAGGATTTATAAGGATTCAATGAAAACATCTTAAAAAAGGAAATTAGGAAAGGGTTAAATCTTGACACAGCATCGTTATCCATTTGTGTTGTTCACAACAACCATGCCCTCATCAGAAATCCTCATTATTCTTAATTAATCGTTCGAAATGACTCACATGCCGCGCGGTGGCGCCCTTTCTCACGCCGCTGCGACCGGACAGCTCTGGGTAATAGAAACCGGCGGGCCGAGTTGCTTTCATTATCAGACCTGTTCTGCGTGTTTGCCGGGGCGCGCTCCACCAATCAGACGCGGCGCAGATCGATAATTGTCGGCGGGGAGAGTACCCACCCTGCGCCCTCTCACCGCCGCTCCGCCGAAGACTTCCCCCGTCGCCTTTCATTAGACTTGGAGATCAGGAGGGTGAATGGCGGGCGTAAAGACCACCGCTCCCCCGTGGGTGAGCTGGGGCTGGTCGGGAACGGGGGCGGCGGGCACGGGGGAGCTCGCCTCCTCCGCACCCGTCGCCTATCTCACCGGCACCGCGGTGGACTCAACCACGACGTCACGGCCCGCCTCCGCTACATATATTCACGAGATCACCACTGCCGCCGGACCAGACTTTGCCCGGACGACGCAGGCACGCCAGCAGACCACCGCTGCTGCGGCGTCCGGCTCAACCGAGCTCCTTACCGACTCGTCCGCATTGTCCTCGGTCTACCTGACGTCGGGCGACGCGCTGATCACCACCGTCGCCTCGACAGCGGCGTCTACAGCAACAGCAACAACAGCAACCGCCACAGCCGCAGCATCGTTGACGACAGCGGCGGCGACGACAACAACGCAGAGCATTTATGACTTGAGCAACACCGCCGCCTATCGCTTGTCGTTCACGACAATGATGGATACGGGGTCGCCGTTGGTGGGAACGACTTGGCTGAACAACACCCCCTCGGCGGTGGACGTGGTGACCGACTGGCCGCCGGTGCCGGACACTGTGGCCAGGGACGTGGTGGTGGGCATCCTGCTGTCCAGTCTGGGCCTGCTGACCGTCTTCGGCAACACCTTGGTCATTCTGGCCATTTACCGAGAGCGGTGTCTCCGCACCGTGACCAACCTGTTCATCGCCTCGCTGGCCCTGGCGGACTTCATCATCGGCACCATCGTCATCCCCTTCGGCATCTACAACGAGCTCCGGTTCGGCCAGTGGGTCTTCGGCAAGCCCTGGTGCGACTTGTGGCACGCCATTGACATCCTGGCCTGCACGGCCTCCATTTTAAACCTATGCGTCATCGCCGTGGATCGATACTGGGCCATCACCCGGCCCATGAGCTACCCCTCGCGGATGACCAAGAAGCTGGGCATGCTCCTGATCGCCTCGGTGTGGATATGTTCCTCCCTGATATCATTCCCGTGCATCGCCTGGTGGCAGGCCGTGGAGCCCTCTAACAGGCCCGACACCGACTGCGTGTTCCCGGAGGACCCTGCCTACCTCGTGTTCTCCTCCTGCATCTCCTTCTACATCCCGTCCACCCTGATGATCTTCATGTACGCCCAGGTGTACCGGACGGCCGTGGAGCAGGTCCGGGTGATCAAGAGCGGACAGAGGAAGGTGACGAGCGCTGGGCCCCAGCAGGGCGCCATGTCCATGAGGGTGCACCGAGGAGGCGGCGCTGCCGTCAACAACAACCACCCGACCACCGCCTACACGAACGGCTACCATGCCCGCAATCAAGGGGCCACGAGCGGGGCGCACGGTGGGGCCAAGAGCGCCGTCAACAACGCCAAGAAGTCCCTCCTGGCCGGCATGAACCGCGAGCACAAGGCGGCCCGGACGCTCGGCATCGTCATGGGCGTCTTCATCATCTGCTGGCTTCCCTTCTTCATCATCAACGTCATGGCCCCTCTGTGTCCGCACTGCGTGGTCAACCCGCACATCACCTTCCCCGTCCTGACCTGGCTGGGTTACGCCAACAGCGCCCTGAACCCGGCCATCTATGCCTTCACCAGCCGCAAGTTCAAGCGTGCCTTCGCCAAGATCATCTGCGACTGCCTGCCCCAGCGTTACCGGCCGCACAAGTGGGACAAGAGGCGGAGGCCGCGACGCACCATGTCCATGAGCAATGTGGATCCAGACTCCTCCTACACCATGGTGGAATACGGAGACCTGGCGTGCAGGTCCCCGGACAGGAAGGTTGACTCCACCACGGCCATCCTCAGCGGCGGGAAACCCCACTTGTACACGCTCAAACAAACGTACTTCTAGCAGCTGAGCGTTCAGGCTATCCACGATGAAGGTGGCAAGCTCGGAATAGGTTGCGGCACCACCATGCACTTATTATCTATTTTTTGTTTTAGTTTGTGTGGTTCTAAAAGGTTTCTTCTCAGAACCACACAAACCCCCAAAACGACAATCATTACAGCGTCACAAACTACATGTACAGTACACTGAACGAACTACCTGCAGGTCCCGTTGATGAACATTATATTGCAGCACTGGCTTCCACTGCCGAGCTACCTTCGGTCTCTATTACTCTACGTTGTTCGTCAGAATAACTGGCAAGAGGGTTCCCAAACCAAATCGCAATGGTTTAATCTCATGGCAATGAAACAACAGAACATGTAATCTACCGACAGACATACATTATGGCGAGTAGAGGCGCTTCAAGTCGACCAGAAATAGGACCAATCCACGTGGAGAATTTCGCTTGAGCTTCGAGAGGGCTTACCCAACCCATCACAGTACTAAGACGAGGGAAGGCCAGTGCACTAACACCAGTCTGGTGACGCCGGACACGCTTAACTTTCGATGGAAATAATATTAGCTCTATATATATAACCCGGACGGGGAAATCTACGACGAGGCAGCTTCGTCATCGTATCGGGAGGTTCCTCCCAGATGCTTATTTTGTAAACCTAACCAGTGTACCAAACACGGGCTGTATATTTGAAGTCGCTTCGTTGTTAATATTATGATATAACATCACATAAATAATACATTATATTGATACAATACGTGTATGCTTTAGTCGATACTAACACGCTCCTTATTCAAGAGCGGCATTCAGGCAACCGCCACACCAGGGTATGAAGGTATTACTTCGCCTCCTGGCCACTCCTCCGCGATAACCCCCACCTGGTACCGGTACATCTCATTTCCGTCTTCAAGGGGGCCACGGCCAAATCCCGATCGCTACATGACGACGATGCTGGCGAAGGCTTGTATACTAGTAAGGGCATGCTATCATTATTATTATTTTTCGATAAGAGTCTGGCAGCTGGGGTTGAGAGCCAGGGCGAGGCTGTAGGAGCTCTGAGCATACAGCTGTGCACTGCAAAGCATGGCAGCCGCCCTCCCGGCAATCCAGCGAATGGTGGGGACTAAAAAAAAACAACCAATATACCGCAAGATGAAATCAATCCATGTAATTATGATGCCGGGCTTGTACTAGAAAAAAAACCCAACCAAACAATCAAACACGAGCTCGCTTGCCATTTTGTTTCATTTACGAGCCTTCCAGATCCCGGCCTGTGTTTTTGGCCAGGCCTGTTTTTTTTTCTTAAAAACAAAAAGAAACAAGGATGTGAACTCCGGATCGGTTAGGCCAACCCATTTTTTTTTTGGTCCCCGAAGGGGAAACATTTTATATTGTGTATAGGTGGTAAGAAGAGATGAACAATAATCTGAAATCTGCGATTAAACGCTGGTCGTTAAATGATTGCAAATATTGCTATATCAAACAAAAACAAGTTGTGCGAAAAGGAGGAGTGAAGAAGTTATAGAGCACATTATTTTTTTCTTTCGTTTTGATGTTCTGTGTCGCCCGAAAATTTTACGGCATATTCTATCGTACAGTATTTTGGATATTCTATCGTACTCTGTGTATTTTGGATGTAATTTTTCTTTTCCTTTGAACTCGTGGTTTTGGTGGTATACAGTATCACAGTGGAGTGAAATAATAATTATTCGCATGGTGTCTGTGCATTATGTATTGGTCATGTGTAGAAATCGTGAGATTTTTCCCCCATCGTCATTTTCTTCATTGGCAAGTCTGCGACTTCGATCGTGAGCCTCAACTTTAGAAGCATAGCGCGTGACAGCGTCCTTTAGTCCAGACGATAGATACGTACCGGTAACTACTACAAGAGAATCTTTAATGCTGGCATAATATACCGCAAGGACTAACGATTATATAAACCGTAGATTATCCACAGTGCTGGTGTTCACTATGATGGTGCTGTTATCCCTTTCTTTTTTTATATAAAATATACAGTATGCGATGTCATCTTTGGCTGTACCAGTTAATCCCACTTTCAAGACAAATAACCGTGGTATTGATAAAAACATTAATAATAATTGGCTTGAGTAAGTGACGTTCTCTTTAACTTTTGAACAAGCAATGCATTTTTATTTGAATGTGGAGACCGCATCGTTTTCCGTTGTGTCATAAGAGGTTTTAGTGTAGCCAGCTTTGCAGGGTCAAAGTCGAGTGAACAAGAACTTAAGAAATATAACTGATATATATACTTAGAAAAACAAAGAATCTTTTGGACATAAAGTGTATTTTGATGAAGCAGATTCCCGATGTAGATCCCATTGAGTCACTGTTAACGTCAGCAGGACCTGTACGATCCGAGTATTTATTTGAGTGTCGAACGAAAGTATTGTGCTATTGCGAACCATTACTGGGTGTGGATTTTATTTTTGTATTAAAGTCGAATCGTTGTCAGTGACTGTTGGAAACTCTGTGATGCCAAATAAATTCCTTTCATATGAGATGAAGCATACCTGCATTCGTATTTCCGAAAGCGAGGTGCCGTTTTTGCTTATCGTCGACTGAATTGAATTCTAGAAGGTACTTGTTCTGTTTTCAATTAAAACGAAGTATACAGGCTTTTTCATCATGTCATCCGGCTTTGAATTAAATTTCCCTTTCCTTATTTCTATTATATACATAGTGTGCTCTTAATTAGTTTAGGTCGATTTATGCTATCAATTACATATTAAGCCTAGTATACAATTATCCGATGCAGTATATATGTAACGCAATACTTCGCTTCAATACATGTCCCTGAAGATACAAAAAAACACACGAAACTTTATTAGATAGCTTACTCTCAGGTGGTATAGATAGCGCAGAATACCACTAGTGTCAAGTGTAATGTTAATATTGAAGGGCATTTAAAACTCATGGCATAAATATTATGCACTTCTCCGGGGAATATACTATTGGAAGACTCATTTTGTAAGAAAGGCATCCCAAATCCAACACGTCGCGCATATTATAACCCGTTTTGATGTGCAAAGCAATCACAACATTGTGTTCACATCGCGTTTTCGAAGCTCTTTCATCGATTAAAGTACACAGTGTCATTTGATCTCAAAGTAAAGAAATATCTGAGATATTCATATCCCTTCATTGAAAAAGAGACTGAATTCTAGATATGAAGCGCTTTCTCTATCGTCAATCGGGTCGAGTATAAGACATTCAGGGACCAATTAAGCCGCGCAAAACCGCGCATAAGCCCAGCAAGTAATGCCGAATCGAATCAGGGCACCAGCCACCAGTGCCCCACGTCTATGCCATAACATAGCAAGCAACGGACGGTCTCAGACGACTACAGGGCACTCACCACTACGCGTGAAACCTAGCCACACGGCTGACGACTCTGCTCGGCCGTGGTAGAATGTTCACGCTAAGCGGATTTCCACGCCCAAGCACTTCCATGAAATCGGCCCCCGGTTTTGTTCATTTTTGTGGGGTTCTTTTGGGCTTATTTTACACCCCGAGGCGGCGCCATTATACGGGAGACCAGAACGACGTGGTCCCCTCAGCGAGCCAGACTCAGGCATCCATGGCGCCTGCCCATGGAGTTGCCAATTCAATTTGTCAACTTCCATTTTTTTTACTATTGACCACGGCTCCTTGAAATTGTATCTCTTTTTTTTCTTCTTTTTTAAAATGACGATCGATGGACAACCAACGAAAAGTGACTTGAAGCTGGGAAGTGGCTTCCCCGTAAAAATAAAAGATCCATATTACTCGGCCACTGCACCCAGAGTGATGAGACAGAGAAGCGGGTCTGACGTCAGAAATGACGTCAGGACCCCCATCCACCGGTCTCACACCTTCCCCTCCACAGCGAAGTCTGAATCTATGTCGGGTCATCTCCGGGGGATCTCCGGGAGACGGCTGAGAGACAGAGCGACGAGAGTGTGTAGCAGGGGCGTAAAAAATGAAAACGGGCAAATTCATCGATCCGTTTCGCCAAGAAAGATAAAAAAAAAAAATCTTTGTAAAATTAATATGCTCGCCTGAAAAAATATTACCGGTGGAGTTGAATAAATGTTTTGACGAGCTTCTTTTGGGTGGTGTTGAGATCACCCTCCTGCGATATCCATTAGCTGAGACGAAGAAGAAGAAGAAGAAGAAGTCTAGAAGAATCGGCACAAGAAGAAGAAGAAGAAGAAGAAGAAGAAGAAGAAGAAGAAGAAGAAGAAGAAGAAGAAGAAGACTTTTGACTTTTCAACATAGATACTTTAATTCAGTTCCAGTGAAAAGCTATGTACAACAAATTGGAATATATGTATATATATATACAATATTTACAAAACATTACATGCAATTAACAAAGAGATTCAAGTCGTCATTTAAAACAAGAAAACATTGGAAGGCATTCAAGGATCCAAACATGAACAGAGGCATTTGCCATGTCTCGCTAACACGAGCAGCTATTCATGGAAAGGTTCCAGAGCAGTTCAATCAGTCAATTTTCTAGATTTTCATGTCAACAATTTGATGGGAAAAAAGTCCTTGTTTTTTACGATAAGGGGGTTATTTTTCCATTTACAGAATAGAGGACATTAATTTTAATATGTTTTTTTTTTTTTCAAAGCAGTATTTACACTATTTTATAAAAAGAGTCATGATTCATTCCATATATTTATACATGAAGTTAATACATTAAGTGGAAAGAAAGGGTATCTCACCACAACCAGAGGCATTCCACCATGTCTCGCTAACGCGAGCTGCTGTTTGTGGTGAGAAATCCCAGGGAAATTCAATTTATATACGATATAGTAACGTTCATTTTCAAAAGCACCAACTATAACAATGTAAATAGAGTTCAGCAGTCACATTAAAAATGTTTAATAGAATTGCGACTCACATTAACCATGTCAGTTTGTTATTTTCATACATTACTAGAGTATTGTTTATTGCCCACTTGTTTAAGAAAAAAGGGATAGAGTTATTTGTTTTATGGAAATGGAATTCCAGAAGAAGTCTATTTTTTATCCTGTGCGTCCAAATGAGAAGAGGGTCATAATCATTACAGGTACGGTAGAGGTTATAGATTGTATATTTTAGGCCAATTATTAAGAAATTTGCCAGGCGGACGGAATCCTTGTTTCGAGATCGAGCATGCGGAACAAGTGACCAGTAAATATCAAAGTCGATGACAAGTAGAGGAAGCAAACGATGAAGAAGTGTGTGCAGGAGGTTTAGAGCAGGCTGGATTCCGCTGCAGGTAACAAAAAGGTGTGTGACTGTTCCCTTCTCTCCACACCAAAGACAGTTGGAGGAGATGATGTTGTTGAGATGGTGAAGTACTGGAAGAGAGGGCAAGACGTTATGAAGCAGTTTAAACTGAACGTCCCCTTCTTTTTTGTTAGCTGGAAGTTCGTATATGTTCTTCCACGGTATCTTGAAAGTCGGTGGGAAGAAGCCTTTATTGTGCCACGGGGTGACGATCGGTGAAGCTAAAAAGTTGATGTTGGTGTTGAATAGCCAGTAGAGAGCTCTTGAGGGTACAAGAAGAGCATCTGTGTCAGTATTAAGCAGTACGTGGCCAGGAGTTGGAGGGCGACAGGGGATGTCACCATCAAGTTGACGGAGAAGTCCTTTGTGGTTGAAGAGAGCGGGGAAGGTGGAGGCCAAAGCACGATGGAGACGAGTGATGTCCTGCTGCAGAAGTCGAGTTGAGGGAGGGCGCGCACTCCCAAGGGAGGCGCCGAAGTCGTTCATGGAGCGCCACGTACCATTGTGAGGGTCAATGAGGTGCTTAACTAGTTTTGTTCCGCATGCTCGGAGTCTCTCAAAGAAAGCCGCACCACCGGGCAAGGGATTAACAAGAGGAGGATAAATAACGGGCAAATTTAGGACATGATGTAGTGAGTCAGACGGAGTAACAATTCGAGCACCAATGGTCATCCAGGCACGCATCATTTCCCTGTAAACTGGGGAAAGACTACTTATAAGTTTAGTATCAAGTTTTAAAGTGAAGATTTGATATTCGAGGTGAAGGAGGTTATATTTACGAAAGTTGAACTCCATTAAGGTAAAGCATGGATGAGGTTGAAATTGAAGAAAGCGTTGGAGGGTTTTAAATTTAAAAGTGAGGCTACGTGCCTGGAGACAAACTAGACCAAGCCCACCTTTATCGCATGTTTGAAAAAGCGTGGACTTTTTAAGGAGGTGTCGTTTCCCGGACCAGACGAAATTTACAAGCAAATCTTGAAATTCGCGAAGGAAATTTTCGGAACAGGGGAGAACAGCAAGATAGTGATAGACTTTAGTAGCAGCAATTTGGTTCGCAACGATGACTTTTCCTTTGAAAGATAGAACATAGCAAAGGTATTTCCATCTGGAGAGAATCTTCGAAAGACTTTCTTTACAAATTATCCAGTTTTGTTCAATATATTTTTTACTGTTTCCAAGATGAACACCCAAAAAATTGAGACCAAGATTGTTCCAATTAAATTCCAGGGGTTTGTCAGATCGCCCGGTCCAGGAACCGACCCACAGTCCTTTGGACTTTTTGCAATTTAGCTTACTACCGCTACATTTACTGAATATATCATACACTTTACTTATAGTTTTAAAGCCTGCATTGGAGGTAACAAACACGGTGATATCGTCTGCATAGGCTGACACAGAGCAAAGGCTGTGAGTATTGGGAAGGAGAAGAGAGGTGTCATTTAAGTTTGACCTGAAAGCGTGGAGGAGCGGTTCAATAGCAATTGTGTACAGCAGCCCGGAGAGCGGGCAGCCCTGACGTATCCCTTGTTGAAACTGAAAAGGGGCGGTCAGGGAGCCGCAAACTTTTATGTGGCTCTCGGCTTCGGTATACAAAAGGCGAAGAAAAAAGGAGAATTTGTCCCCAAACCCCATGGCTCTCAAAACATTGAAAAGATAAGTATGGTCAACATTGTCAAAAGCTTTTTGCTGATCCAGGTTTATTATACCAAGCGGAAGGTTTTCTAGATTACAATAATCAATTACGTCACGGATTAGATTAATGTTATCATAAATAGTACGGCCAGGAATGCAGTAGGATTGGTCTATATTTATAATATTACCAATGTAAAGTTTCATTCTGTTGGCAAGAAGTTTAGTAAAAATCTTATAGTCTGTATTTAAAAGGGAGACAGGCCTCCAGTTCGAAATTTCATCTAAATCACCTTTTTTGGGTATGAGGGTGATCACTGCTTTCAGAAAGGAATAAGGAAGGGACCCAGAGGAGATAGCAAAGTTCAAAACATCAAAGAGATCATCTCTAAATATATGCCAGAATGAGGTAAAGAATTCAGATGTAAGGCCATCGAGGCCGGGGGTTTTATTTTTGCTAAGTTGATTAACAACAGAGTCTAGTTCTTTTATATTTAGTGGAGCGTCGAGATCTTCGGCGTCCGAGGGATCAAGCCGGGGAAGGTTACATAATAGTGAATTCAAAGCGCTTTTGTCCGTTTCCACACGGCTGTAAAGGTTGGCGTAAAAAGTCCGGCAATGCATTTTAATTTGGTCGGGGTCTTCGCTGACCGTACCGTCTGCAAGGCGAGTGCTACAAAGAGTTTTTGAGAGAGAGTGGGATTTTTCGAGGTTGAAAAAAAAGGAGGAGCAAGTATCAATTTCGTTTGTGTGTTTGAAGCGGGAGCGGACAATAGCGCCTTGGGCTTGATTTCTTAGAAAAACGTTTAATTCATGTCTTTGGGTTTTAAGGAGCTTTTGAATTTCCGGCGTAATGTCTGGCGTAGATTGAAGTTCTTCAATCTGGGCGTTTAACCGACGAAATGTGGCACGCTTTTTTGCTGCAAGATGATAGCTATATTTCTGTGTGAGGGATTTAATCTGGGCCTTGCCAAGATCCCACCACTTACACAGGCTGTTAAAATTTGTTTTTTCCAATTTCCAGTTTTCCCAAAAGAGACAAATAATTTCTCGATAGTTTTTGTCCTCTAAAAGGGAATTATTGAAGTGCCAATAAGCACTTCCTCTATGAGAGGATGAGGGAAGTTTAATGGATAGGTGGACAGCCGAGTGATCAGACAGGGAACAAGGGATGATGCCACAGGAGCGAATGGACGGCATTAGACTAGGCGGAGCATAGAGATGGTCCAGCCTTGCCTTGGACACGCCTGCGTTATTGGACTTTATGCGCATCCATGTGTACTGTTTTTCGAGTGGGAAAAATCTACGCCAGACATCACACAGGTTTGCATTAGAGAGCAAAGTTTTAAGAGCCATGGAGACACGAGGACGGTGCTCGGTCAGCCTATTAAGACGATCCATAACGGGATTACAAGTGCAATTAAGGTCACCTCCGACGATATTAAAAGTTCCATCTGTAGAAGCGTTGTCAAGAAGAGGCAAAAGTTTTTCAAATATACTAATGGCTAAGTTATCATTTTGTGAAATAAGGCAATTGAAGATATTATAAACAGAGTTTTGGGATTTAATTTGAACAGACAGAAGGTGACCTGGTACAACAATACTGGAGGCTAATAAAGAGATGTTTTTCTTAATTAGAAATGTCACCCCACTTCCATGTGTGGAGCCGGGTGCAGAAACAGGGGTATAGTTAGACCAGTTTCGCCAACAGGGATATTTTTCAGTAAGAGAGTAAGTTTCTTGGAGAAGAATAATATCATAGTTTGTTGATAGGTTAGAAAAGTATTTAGAAAGGGCTAAATTTTTGGTTAGGTTGGCACATCCTCCAGTATTAAGAGTGATAACGGACAGTGCCATGAGCAGAGTGTAAAAAAAAATCATTACGGGGAGACGGAATTAGGTTTCAAGGTTTTTAATTAGTTTTCTTGCTCTTGACTGCAGTTTCATTTGTACCAGAGGGTTGTTAATAAGGGTTCTAAGTTGGCGGATGAGTCCTGGTAGGTCAGATGTATGTTTTAGAGCAATTGGCTTGGCCTTTTTTTTGGATTTAACTTCACACAGGAAGGTTCTCAGCTGGGAAGTAGTTAGGGGGCCGGTTAGTGTTGGGAGGTTTGCAAAACTATGCTCTCCGTCAGACAGATTTTGGGATTCATCTGTAATCGGGGAGTCGGTGTCAGATGGAGCAAAGGGATTGGGAGTGGAGGGCACAGAGGGAACCAGAGCTATTGATCCTGAGCCAGAAATGGGGGACGGAATTTTTTCAGTAGGAGTTACTGTGGAGGAGAGAGGTGGCATAGGGGTCGGAAGGGCATCATCGGGCGTATCGAGAGGTTGGGAGACTGTGGCAGTAGTCGGGGAGACCACAACTCGAATGGGGATTCTTTTTCGGAGCTTCCTTTGGGGGTTGGGTGATTTCAGCGGGCTGAGAGTTGGTGTTTCTTCAGAGTATTCTTCGGGGGAGAGCTTTCGCTTGGAGACTATTTCCGAGAAAAGTCTTGTAGGAGCCGGAGGAGTACCCCAGACATTTTTGTGTGTGTCCATCGGACTTCCCTCGGAAGCGGCATTAGAAGGCTCGTTAGGTGTTGTTGTTTGGGGAGTGGGGCTACCTCTTGCGAGGCTCTCACTGGCCTCCGCCCAGCTTGGGTTCGGGGTGGATGTTACCGCTGGTCTAGAGGAGCTTCTTGGCTTAGGTACCGGAGGGGGGATCATAGAGTCACTGGTGGGGTTGATAGTGGCTTTCGTATTCTTGGGTGGGTGCTTGGGGTCTGATTTGTTTCGGTCAGAATTCTGAGGGGAATCAATAGGGGCATTTGGTTTGTCAGTGTCTTTGGGTTTCTTACAGTAACGACTGATATGACCAAATTCCTTACAGTTGAAACACCGAACCGACATGATTGACAAGAATACACGATAATTAACACCAGAGTAGGTAAAAGTGATGTGGTCTGGTAATGTCAAATTAGGCTTAATGATTACTTGGGCTTGTCTTCGGAAGGACATTATATGTTTAAGTCTTGGGTTTTTGAGGCCAAGGGGTATTGGTTTCACTGGCGTTAC
>OX465112.1:9548621-9591121 GCA_949987565.1 Luidia sarsii
AAGGAGAAATAGAAGGAGAAGGGAGAAAAGAAAAAGAAGGAGAAATAGGAGGAGGAGGAGAAAAAGAAGGGGAAATAGAAGGAGGAGGAGGAGAAGAAAAAGAAAGGAGAAATAGAAGGAGGAGAAGAAGAAAAAGAAGGAGAAATAGAGGGAGGAGGAGAAAAAGAAGGAGAAATAGAAGGAGGAGGAGGTGGAGGAGAAATAGAAGAAGGAGGAGGAGAAAAAGGAGAAATAGAAGGAGGAGAAAAAAAGAAGAAATAGAAGGAGAGGAAGAAGGAGAAGACGTAGATGGAAAAGAAGAAACAGAAGAACAAAAATAGAAGGAGGAGGAGAAGATAGAAAAAGAAATAGAAGAAGAAGGGGGAGAAGGAGGAGAGGAAACGTTCGTTTATAGTATATGACGAGCCCCACTCGAATCTGTCGATTTTCATTAAGAAAAATGCCTGTAAATGGGCCTCAAGTGGTGTTTACTTCACACTCGAAGCGCCGGCCAGCTAAATCAGATGGAATCCCCACATTCGCTGGCGACATCTGGACTGACAGCGCGTATAATTAGAACGGAGATGCGTCCAAGATACGCGAAAACGACAGATTAAGAGTCTGTTTACGGGCAACTCGAGGCTTACAAGGCCGGTGGCTGAACAAAGAAACAGCAGCACTGAATCAAATGGACGTGCAGGACGTGCTGTCATAAAATGACAGCACGCACTTGGCTGATGACAAGGCAGAGTAATTATGCAAGCAGGCAATACGTAATGAAAAGACGTCTTACCACGTGCGGTGTATGAGTGTGAAAATCATGACATTTATGGTAACTTTATTCGCTAAGCAGTCTGCTACAATCTTGTGCATTACTCGGAATATATGAAAATATGAAGATTTTCTGCAAATGTGTTTGTCTATATTTCATTTTTAGACCCACCCCGGCCAAAAAGGAACCAGTAAAGCAGTTTCTTTTCGTATACAGTACAATATGCGCTTAATTTTTAATGGTGCGCCACGTATCCGAATACGCTATTACAGAGCGCAACGTAACCTCTCAGATGCTTTGAACGTAGGTCCATCAATGCCGACTATAATGTTAGCACTCTGCGCGCAAAGAGATTGCTGGTGTCAATACTGGCGTCTGACGTATGTTTAAACACGCTACACGAGAGGCCTTGCAATAGTTATTATCTGTTATTGGGTTTTAGATGGAACGGTGAGATATGGGCATAGACATTTATGTAGGTAGCCAGGTTTATAGCATCCTCTTTCCACCTCTCGCTACCGCTCTTTCTCTGACTCTCGTTCGCCCTCTTCATGTACCTCTCCCTCTCACCACCTCTCTTTCTGCCCCTCTTTCTCCCTCTCCCTCAACCTCTCTCCACCTCTCTCTCTCTCTCCCTGTCTCCACCTCTCTCTCTCTGTCTGTCTGTCTGTCTTTCTGTCTGTCTGTCTCTCTCTCCACCTCCCCCTCTCTCTCTCTCTATCTCTCTCTCTCTCTCCCTCTCCCTCTCCCTCTACCTCTCTCCCTTTCTTTCTCTGTCTCTCGCTATCCCCACTCTCTCTTTTCAATTTTACAGGCCGCTATATAGGTCTCGGTTTGCTCATGCGCACTAGAGGCGACCTATTATTAGCTGTGTGTTCAGCTGCGAGGCACGGCGCGTACCGTGTGCCCGCCGGCCGGTGCGGGCACCAAATCCCGCCCAAGCCCGGCCACCTAAGGCCCCGGACCCCGCACTGAATGCAACGCCTCGGGTGCGCACGTTATTACCATGGCAATGTAACCAGACGGGCCAATTACAGAGGGAGAGAGAGAGGGCTGGGTTATTCTGTGTCATTTGGTAAAGGTAAAAAGATTGCCACAGTTTTTTTGTGTTAAACCATTCAACATCCCCAAAAAGCAATCCTGCGAAGGTCTTAACTCAAACGGTGATCTGAGAAAGTATAAAAAGGTGAAAAACCGTCACGGTTTTTGCACCATTCTGTAGTGTAAGAAATAGTTTATGACTTGTGAGGGATAAACTATTTGTCGATGTTTGAGTGAAGATGTCTAGGGAAGTACAGCATCCTATTGACCGTAAGATTTCAACATGAGGATTATATCATGACCATCTACAAAGTGTGTGAATTAGAAGGAAGTCTGTGGACATCGATGTTTTCCGATCTTCCCAATGTTGTATTGGACCTTTAAGGGGGTGGGGGACCTCGCCGACGCGCCGAAAAGTACGGCTTAGTAAGGACGTGTTCGGCTCTGGTCGGTATTAGATGAGAGAATAGGGGGCAGGGTGGATGGGAGCCAGATACATGTGTAACATTACCGGGCGCACAAGTCATTGGCCGTAATCCCGCACTGTATATAGTCGCCAAATCTACCTCCATGAGCCCCCACCGTCTACAGTTACAGATTCGATCTGTGCCAATGTGGCGCACTTTTTTTATCGGTTACCCAGAGAGGGGAACATTGGGAACGGTTAAGGCACTGCAAATGGTCTATTTCTAACACACGATACTGCATGTACGCCAATTCCCTCGGGTCGGATAACGTATCTCTTCCTTCAATTAAACCGCCCGGCCCATACCCGGATATTTGCCTTTCCCTGGGTTTATCGGTACATTTTGATCTTTGCTTTACCTTCGGTCGGATTTGAGTTTGCTGAAAAGGAATTGAACACAGAATGCAAAATAGCACAATTTAGGAGGGGCTGACGCTTCGATAATAGCAGGACATGTCTGCTAGGATCGAAACGTCAGGCCCTCCTAATTCATTTTATATTCGCATCATTCTAGTCAATAAGCAGTTTGCAATATTTGTGCATATTGCCGAATTCAAAAGTTAGCAGATGACGTTTGTCTCATTGAAAATAACTCTCGAAACGGTGTTTCGTCAAGTGAAAAACAAATATTGCTCGGGAGTTTCAAGGAGTTGGTCTCTGCGCTGATGTGTTCATTCACTCTTGTAAAGGGAAACGAACAGAGGATACATTGTCCGAGGAAAATGCGTACGGTATAAAAATTGTTTTCAATCATTAATGGCGGATGCCCGAACTACGTGTATATGTTAAGCGGCTAGTCAACCCTAGCGTTGCTGGTATAAATGCTATAGGCAAACAGATGCTCCTATTTCCTATGACGTATTTGCTAAGTGCGATAACACCGCGCTGAACTTCGAACACTCCCACGACGGTCTGCTTTTTGCATATTTTTTTTCTACGAAGAATTACATTTCCTCTATCTGTGTCACAGTTTCTGTCCCTCTAGCTAATAGCCAAGGCCTAATAAAGGAAAGTTTTCAGGGGAAATACTCACGCGATGCACTCCGTAAATATTATGAAGGCATTATTTGACAGGCTCAAAGCCGTTTCAAAACACCCGGAAAAGTAAACAAGCTGCCGGAATCTCATCGGCCGTTTTCGAGGTGAAAAGCCGAATCACGTCGCTGCCAGTTAAAAGCCTACCCGATGGGGTTTTTTTTTTTCGAAAGCACCTGGCTTCGATTGTCGAAATCAATCCCACGGTTTTTTTTCTCCATCGTGGCATTGGCCAAGAAGATTGTTCGAAGAAAGACTAATACATACACAAGTAACGCCTTTGGAAAGACAAACCGGTCAAAGCCGTCCCCTTGAAACCAAGGCCTATCGGTATTTGTCATCATTAACTACAAGTCGTATACGTTACACCCCTGAGTATAAGAGAGAGGGAGAGAGAGAGAGAGAAAGAGGGGGGGGGAAGAGATCTCAAACAAACAAACACACTTGCCGACGCTCTGGGGATCGCTGGTCGTCGGCTGTGTTGGGATGAATGGGTCGACCCTGAGAGCGGGATGTGCCTCGCCTTGATTAGAACAGCAGACCGCGGGTCCCGTGACGGACGGCTTTCTGCATCAAAGGCACAGACGTGAACAACAAGAGTCCGGGTGAAAACAGACACCAATCAGCGCGATTGGCCAGGCAGGCATCCGGATGGCTACGGGGAGGGAGGGAGGGAGGGAGGGAGGGAGGGAGGGAGGGAGGGAGGGAGGGAGGGAGGGAGGGAGGGAGGGAGGGAGGGAGGGAGGGAGGGAGGGAGGGAGGGATGGATGGAGGGAGGGAGGGAGGGAGGGAGTGTGGGAGCGAGGGAGGGGGCGAGGGAGGGAGGGAGGGAAGGAGGGAGGGAAGGAGGGAGGGAGGGAGGGAGCGAGGGAGGGAGGGAGGGAGGGAGGGAGGGAGGGAGGGAGGGAGGGAGGGAGGGAGGGAGGGAGGGAGGGAGGGAGGGAGGGAGCGAGCGAGCGAGGGAGGGAGCGAGGGAGGGAGGGAGGGAGGGAGCTTGGAGTGACGCAAGAGACGTCACCTTGCAGCACACCCTAAAGACAAAACACAACAACAAACCTTCACCCTTCAAAAAGACATGAATTGAATGGTTTGAATAAGAGGTGACTTAAGAGCCCAAGTGCACTTTGTTCAGCTGGCCCTCCAATATCTTCGATTGGCCCTGCGACTTAAGCAAGCACAATTATTCCCGGTGACTATTGGCGGTGCGCACGGAACGCATCAATGTGATGGGCGCTTGTGGCGCTAACAATCTGTGTGGGCGGTGTCTCAAACGGACGAGGAAACGCAAAACGACAAAAAGTCGAAAAGAAACTAGAGCCAAATCCGTGGGCTGTGACGGTAAAACTGTGTGAGTTTTGGTGTGTGTGTTTTCTATTAAAGCAGATTGGATCTTCCTGTATTTTGTCTGACAGGTTAGATCTTTTTTCATTTACAAAGCACTTGATGCCCTGAAGCGACAAACCCACGGATGGACAGAAAACATTTATTCCGTCGTTGTTTAGAAAGAAGCCAAAAATACACTCTGGGAAAATCTGTGGCAATATTTTAACCAACATCTTGACCAGCGTTGTCTAACATAACCGGTACCCTTTTGTCCGTCAATTCAAGCCAAGCTGTTGCAATCAGTCGGTCACAAACAATCGCGAACTCCCGACATTTCTAGTACAAGACCAAGAGTCTGTTGCACAGTAAACGGCTTTGCCCTTAACAAAAACTATCAAGAGTTTTTACAGTGCACAGCCTGGTTTATGGCAGTTTTTACGGCGAGGCAAAACATATCCTTTCCTCTCTGTGTTTATCAGTTCGAGCGCTTGGCTGACAGATGCGGCGCAATTCATCGGCTCTCTCGTGAGTGACAGCGGCTCGTTGCTCTTTTTTTTTCCTTTCCTCCTTGTTTTAATTTACAAACAGAGAGGGAGACAGGGATGTCACGGGGACCTCTGGACCGGCGCGATGTCAGCTGACAGGGACCCGTCCGATATATAGACGTAACCGCGCGGTCGCTCCGCTTGTCCGTAATTCGGATTCTGTCAATGGAGGGGACTGCATCCTTGGATGATTTCACGGCGGGCGAGTCCATTGAGAGCCGCACGGCAAAGAGGGGGAAGAGGTTATTAACCCCAAGCGCCCTCACTGGCCACATCGGCTTTGTCTCTTTCTTTCTTTTTCTTTTCTTTTTTTCTGACTAAAATAAACCTGTCAAGTTAATTGGATCTTGTCAACAGCGTGACCCGTCCGCAGGTCAGTTCATCGCCACCGATACGTGTGGCTAAGGTATAAGGGGGATTAGTTTGGAGTCTTAGGTAAGGTCGACCACCACTGTGCTTCAGTTAGTGACACTTGGATTCATGCAATGTGATTTTCGGTTCTAAATCCGTACGTATACATACCTCAATATTGTATTTGGTACCGTTACCGGAATGAGCATATAACGGTAAATGGCTGTGGAATTTGCTCGTCGGCGTAACGCCAAAATGAAGGCTCATTTCTTTCTCCCAGTGCTAAATGTCTCCGGAGGACAGATTTATCTGGACCAAACTGTCCTCCGGACAGGCTTATCCATGCCGATAAATGTGTCCCCGGACAAATCTACATGGTCACAACCGGGTATAACTGTGTCGGTGCCGACACTTTTAATGGGGGACAGATTTAACTCGCACCGGCAAACTCGACAGTGAAAGGGTCAATCTTGTTCGTCTAAATAAGTCAAACGAACCGCCCGCAATTGATTGACGGGTATTCAAGGCACGGAGCCTCCAATTATACATACCCCGTCAACACTGTTCATCAATTTTGCATGCTGATCAAACGTAAACTGTTCGCCGGCCACTTTGAGAAAACCCCCGTCCCCAAAAAGCATTCCCCGCCGAAACGCCCAAGGAATATCGAGTTAACATCTGCCAGCCAGGTAGAAATGTTCCGCCAGTGCTAGGGCGAAGCACGGGTTTAACGGGGAATCTTTTTTTTGCGTTGGAAATTGCAAGAGTTTAAAGTCTGTGCGTTTTCCACTCGCGCCAGAATTCCGATCATGTCCGTGCCCGAGAGCTGGCGCGAAATGGCCCGCGATTTGTGCCGGAATTGCATCACACCTTTCGGATAGAAATCACACGTGAATTTGTCACGTGTACGTGCCGTGTAGGTGCCAGAGTTGGATGACAAAATAGCCCCCGATCGGGAGATACCTGACGCCATTTGGGACGTGTACCTCCGTCTGCCTCTCACCGCAATCAACCCACGGACCAATTAACCCGTACACTGACGAGAGCGCTCTTTCGGCGGACGCCCTTTCTCTATCAATAACGGCAATGGGGACTGTCAAAATTACGTCCAAAGGTGTGTGATACACTTCTTTAATATCCGATGTGTCACCCTTTGGCACCATTAGCAAGCCTCGCATTTCTCCCCGGGGACTGGTGGGGGGGGGGTGAGACGCCGCAAAACGAGGAAAACAACTTGATACCGTTATACGGTTGTACTGTCGCCTTCCTGTGGCGAGTTTTCCTCGAATATATGACTGTCACTTGCGTGGGTTGCATCCATATCCATGCGCCTCGATGCGCAACAGATGACGTCATACATATGACGTCATCTCCAGGGGGCGCCCTCGTCATGCAGTTCAACGGATGGGAGTTCATTAGCCTCCTAATCCGTGGTGAATATCACACGGCGCACTTATCCCATCCTTATTTGTCCCAGTTTTATTTCAAGGTGACGGTATATACTGACATCAGTGCACACGGCCTACACGCCGCGTTCACGAACATGACAACGCAGCATAATATTATATACGTTATAATTCTAATTTTGTTGGTAAAGGATGGGGTATGATGTCACGATCTGTGCGATCCGCACTCGGTCCGCACCAATCCACGCTGCGCAGAGGCATCGCTTGGAGATGTTGTTGCGTCGCGCCGCCTTCCGACTCGGTTTCGTATTTCCGAAAAGAAAAACAGAAAGAGAGAGAGAGAGAGAGGGGGGAGAGGGGGGGATGGGAGAGATCGGAGGTGTTTTTTTCCAAAACTAATACCAGAGGCTGGGGCAGGTTTTCTTTTCAAACATATATATGGCGAAGAGGTGGCTGACTTACTAATGAGCCATGGGGGAGAGGAGATGGCGATATTGAGACACCGACCAACGGACCAGGAAGTCTCGTCTCCACTGGGCTCACTGCCAGAGTGTCAGCAGCAGACAGTGACGTTGACTGCGTTGTTTTTTTTGTTCTCTTAAAGATATACGACACCGTATCGGTTCGCGGTTATGTATTTACGGAAATAATCTGGGTGAGGGATTCACCCAAAGATAACACGCAAACAATTCCAGGAGAGGATGCCGACATATTCGGTTTTCGCACGCGTGCATATTGGCTGATGGTATTTTTGGGCGACTGTTGATTCGTCTGGTCTCTGATATTGTGTGGGAGGGTTTGCGGTGACACCATGAATAGGGTCTCTTTGGGAAGAGGTACGGTTCTGAAATGAACCTGGGTGATAACTTTCGGAAAAGAACCTGAGTGATAACTAATGTTCTTTTCAGAACCATACCTCTTCCTAAAGAGACCTTCCAATGGTGTCCCCGCAAACCCTCCTACATTGTTTGACCCACCATGCAAAGCCTTAAGTCTTATCCATTGATATTGTCTATACTTCGTCTTCTAGTTTTTACAACTGTGTCAACACAGTGTCACCTCAGAGGTTAGCTAACGGATTGAGTTACGGGCACTGCACATTTACAGTCGAAAACAATGCGCCATTACTTTGAACATGTACATTCATCCCGATTGATTTTGTGGGGGGGGGTTCTCCCCGATTTCGGAGGAAGTTAGTGAACACCTTTAAGGTAAGGTTTTTTTTCCCTCGCCGCACACACGCAGCGGCAATCATTGACGCAGACATAACGCGCGCCCCCCCCCCACCCCCTCTATATTCCGCACCGCCTGTCAACCGCGCGACTTTGCTGGGGAATTATTCAAGCTACACGGAATCCCTGTAGATTCTGGCTGGCCGTGGTCGGGGTACCGGTCGGGCTCTGTGCTATATTAGGTACGCGCTGAGAAAAAAAATAAAGGAGAAAAAAAAATCTCCTCATTCCCCTGTCCCCTGGTAGGCCTATACAGCGATGGAACTGTATAATGGTACGCACCACACCAAGCACATTCAACATTAGTGAGACGCCGTTGCAGTGGCTTACATTATGCGGTGACATTTTCAGAGATTTGTAACATTTGTTTTTCCCGACGCAATTGAATTCATTTCTGAATGTGTGCGTGAAAATCAGATGGAATTTGAAAACAGACACCAACAGTTTTGTCTTTAGCATAAAACAAGTTGGAGAGGCAAAAAAAGCCAAAGTGCGGCTCGTTTTGTAGGCGAGCAGTATTAGAATGGGTGGTATCAATTAATTGTCTGTAGCAACGCGTGACAAGTCGCAGGGAGGAATCAAAAAGTTGCAGGGTATCATGAAGTCGTGGGGTTCGACGCAGAGGCCCTATGCGTTGCACGTGAGAATTGAGTTACAGGTATGGAGTCGCACGACCGAAGCGCGCTGTGCGCTGTGCGCTGTGCGTGTGAGACGGTGCCTGTGCCGAAGCTATTTAGGCTTTAAAGGTCAACTGCAATGCATTTTGGAATTCGTGCAGTGCAGTGTCCATTTCGAAGCTTGTTTTCACGGAGACCATTCGGACTCATACGTGTATGGTTTGGCAACGTGTTCCCGTCTGTGGCCATAGGGAAACTATTTTCAGAATTTCTATCCTTGTTATCGACTTAGAATTCATCTGATTCCGAAGAAAAGGCTTGTTGAAAGACGTCTCGGCCAACAAAATTGTCAGGTTTTTCTCGCCGAGAAAAAGACTGGTGCCACGCTCAAAAAACGTGCATTATCTGCTGAACGCGTCAGGGAACCTCTCCGACATCTAAGTGCATACGGCTTTCGCGGGGAGAGAACAAAAATTCTGCGTTCATCCGGTGACGTAAAGAACAGCGCCCTCAATAACTACGAGCATAATTTTAATTAAATAAAAAAGGCTTCTAATAAGCCTGAAACACAAAATGTATGTTTGATCTGGAATTACAATGTACCAATGTACATATTTAATGCCAAATCAGGATTTTCTAATTTTTGCACTTCAGTTGACCTTTAATAGCGTTCTGCGACAAGGAATGAGAGTGGAGTTGTACATAGGGTCCTTTGTCGGGATGAAGGTACTGATTTACAGATAACTGATATATACACGTTTTTGTCTTATTCCTTCACTGACACAGCTTCGGAGGGGTCTTATAAACCAAGGAAAGCACCCTTACAACCAGGCAACATGACCGACATCGACTAGAAAGGTAAATACAGAACACTTGAGGTCTGAATCACATCAAGTGAATCGGGTTTTTTTTTCTCTTGGTCACCGATCACTTTAAACCGACACAGCGCGCGGCGTCTCCTCGTAAGCCTGTTCAACTCGCGTCGGCTGCCCCTCGAACGCAGCCATTTGAATCGCCAAGGAGCTAGCCGAGTGTGGCCGTGTCGGCTCAAGACATCACGGAAAACCCGCAGACAGCCCGATAAGGCATACCGTGGCTGGGTGAGAGATATCTCTGCGCTGCCGGTTACCTCGAACCGTCATCAGCTGGATATTAGGAAGGTAGCAACTCACGGAAAAGCACCTGCCCCTAACTTCCCTGCCTCCCCTGCCTCCCCTGCCTCCCCTGCCTCCCCTGCCTCCCCTGCCTCCCCTGCCTCCTCTGCCTCCCCTGCCTCCCCTGCCTCCCCCGCTTCCCCTGCCTCCCCTGCCTCCCCCGCCTCCCCTGCCTCCCCTGCCTCCACCGCCTCCCCTGCCTCCTCTGCCTCCTCTGCCTCCCCTGCCTCCCCTGCCTCCCCTGCCTCCACCGCCTCCCCTGCCTCCTCTGCCTCCTCTGCCTCCCCTGCCTCCCCTGCCTCCCCTGCCTCCACCGCCTCCCCTGCCTCCTCTGCCTCCTCTGCCTCCCCTGCCTCCCCTGCCTCCCCTGCCTCCCCCGCCTCCCCCGCCTCGCCTGCCTCCCCCGCCTCCCCCGCCTCCCCTGCCTCCTCTGCCTCCTCTGCCTCCCCTGCCTCCCCTGCCTCCCCCGCCTCGCCTGCCTCCCCCGCCTCCCCCGCCTCCCCCGCCTCCCCCGCCTCCTCTGCCTCCCCTGCCTCCCCTGCCTCCCCTGCCTCCCCTGCCTCCACCGCCTCCCCCGCCTCCCCTGCCTCCTCTGCCTCCTCTGCCTCCTCTGCCTCCCCTGCCTCCCCTGCCTCACCTGCCTCACCTGCCTCACCTGCCTCCCCTGCCTCCCCCGCCTCCCCGCCTCCACCGCCTCCCCCGCCTCCCCGCCTCCCCCGCCTGCCCTGCCTCCCCTGCCTCCCCTGCCTCCTCTGCCTCCCCTGCCTCCCCTGCCTCCCCTGCCTCCCCTGCCTCCTCTGCCTCCCCTGCCTCCACTGCCTCCCCTGCCTCCCCTGCCTCCCCCGCCTCCCCCGCCTCCACCGCCTCCCCCGCCTCCCCTGCCTCCCCCGTCTCCCCCGCCTCCCCTACCTCCCCTGCCTCCCCTGCCTCTCCTGCCTCCTCTGCCACTCCTGCCTCTCCTGCCTCCTCTGCCTCCTCTGCCTCCTCTGCCTCCCCTGCCTCCCCCGCCTCCCCCGCCTCCCCTGCCTCCCCTGCCTTCCCTGCCTCCCCCGCCTCCCCCGCCTCCCCCGCCTCCCCCGCCTCCCATGCCTCCCTCGGCCGTCCCCACAAGGAAGCAGCATGCACGGCGGGACATCACGTTCCGGAATCAGAGCGCCGAATCTGGCGGAAAAGTCTCCTCCAACCCGCCCGGACGCCATCAGAAATTCATGAGTCAGCACTGCCCCGTAAATAGACGCGCCGGGCAGCCCGCTCCATCGGCGTAAAGAGACGGCGTCAAAAGCGGTGCATTATTGAAAACGTACGACTCAGAAAATAACGTACGGTACATGCCGTGGCGGCCTTGCGTGTGTATACGACTCGCTCTTGTCCAAGCACGGTGGTGTGTTTATTTAGTTATGATCTCGTGTCACTGTGGCAAGGTCTCAATTTTGATCCAGCGAGACGGGCGACTTGAACAACAATACGAATACGGATCCGCCTTCTCAATACGAATCTGCATTCACCGACACCAATAGACATATAAACAATACAGTGACGAAGTGAGGTTGTCCGGTGAATCGGGACACGGAGAAGAAAGGAGTAAAAGGAGACATCTCTAACGGTTTTGGGACGGGGATTTTT
Source organism: Luidia sarsii (assembly GCA_949987565.1). NCBI lineage: Eukaryota > Metazoa > Echinodermata > Asteroidea > Paxillosida > Luidiidae > Luidia > Luidia sarsii. Next base: position 9,560,166 of record OX465112.1, read on the forward strand.
TGATTAAAATCACACTGCCTGCCTGCACGGGCTATATGTACGGCACTCCATAAATGCCATATTAGTTGTTATCTGAACAAAATAACGTCGTCACGTTTTATCTCGGCAAGCCGGCATCTTTTCTGAAATGATGCGGACGTGACGAGATTGCACATCCATTCACGTTATTCCATCTTCCAGATTAATGTCGAAGATGACCGGCTGCTAAACCTGATAGTGGTATCACGAAAGTTGCATGGCACTTACGGAGCACCGTAGCCACCGCATATCGGCAGTGTCCATTCCTGGTGCATTGTATATACATCACAGTTCTTCGCAGAATGTGGCGGGCACCATTTAAAATGGGTTGGACTTCATACCATTGCGAATTGTGTATTTCAATCATACATATGAGCCTTCATGTACATGCTTATTGTGTACTATGATCGAAGATGGCTATTCTTAATAGGTATTAAGTAAAATTTAAAGGTATATTGCAATAATACGTAATTCGCGTTGATACCGGATAGACGCCCATAGCGTTCTTCCCATTCAAACGCCGAACGCTGTAAGCGTTTTACCCTACTCACACACTCCCATACGTAATGCGTACAAGTCCAAACCTCACTCTCTGATCGCACACACAGTGGATGCACTTCGTTCTATTTTTGACATTCCAAGGTTAAGGGATGTTTTAGTCTCCGTTTTAATCAATTTGAAAGCATCGGCCTGCGCGAGTGTCATTGTCGGGCGGGCCGGGCAGGGGAGCCCCCGAAGTCTAACTCACGCAGAGATTGATCAGTTTTAAAACAGCTTGTTTCATCGCTATATACCGAGGCCCCCGGCTAGCAATGCAAACCAAACTAAACTCCATTAGGTTGATTTGTATAAACCCCCCTAAAAAAATGGATTCAATAGAGATAGTTATTCCACTACCACTGTGCACCATTCGCTCCATAGCGATGTATAGGCCTAATTGCGCTTTGTGTGGTCACTATTTCGTCACTGCGGAGTCGATGTATACTGTACATGTACTTTAAATTAGCCACCGCACGGTGCAACAGAACTGCGGTCATAGCGTCTGCTTGAGACGGGAGATGCCACACACTGCTCGAAACGTTGAGACGCCGGTTCAACGTTGACACACAAGCTCGCCTCGCAGCAACGCGACAGAGATGAAACCACACGGTGTTACCTCGGCATTGAAACATCAAAACGCTGAAGATATTCGTCACACTATCAAAGGCCCAATACAACATTGGTAAAGGTAAAAAGATTGCTACAGTTTGTGTGTTAAACCATTAAACATCCCCCCCAAAAAAGCAATCCTGCGAAGGTTTTAGCTCAAATGGTGATCTGAGAAAGTAGATCAAGGTAAAATACCGTCACGGTTTTTGCACCATTCTGTAGTGTAAGAAATAGTTTATGACTTGCGAGTAATAAACTATTTGTAGATGTTGAGTAAAGATTTCTAGGGAAGTACAGCATCCCAGACCGTAAGATTTCAACATGAGGATTCTATCATGACCATCTACAAACTGTGTAAATTGGAAGGAAATCTGTGGACATCTATGTTTTCTGATCTTACCAATGTTGCATTGGGCCTTTAAACAAAAGAATATGCACAAATATGTGCACAAATTCATCGGGACTTTGAATATGCTCGTTATAACCGAGTTGCCATTATAACGGGAGTTGACCGATACAGATAATTATGAAGGGCGGTTACGTGTTGTATTGTAGAACCTAACTTTATCCATGACTGACTGGCAGTAAAAAGGCATGGTTTCTTACTGAAGGCATTTTACTTGGTGAGATGAAGTACAGTAAATTGGCCATCTGGTTTTACTTGGTAAGCGTCCTGATTAGCCAGTAATATTGTTAGGTGACAATAACATCTCCTGAGTTAGACAGCGGCGTATCATTCATGATTTGCCATGACGGTACAAGTGTCCTACTCTGATATATCTTTTTGTGGGAACCATTATTAAGGGAGCAAATTGCATAAGCTTGTAATACCCACACGAAACCATTTGAATAGTCACGGCTCGTACAGTGATTTAAAAAACAAGAGAAGTGGAGTAAGACATTATTTTTCTTTGAAACAAAGACACACGATCCAGCGTTCTACCCGTGCATGCAACCACCGTGGCATGCAGTCCACTGATCATTAGCACTTTTCGGACACCCCAGCTAGTCAGGGCGACGGATTGCTGCTATACAATAGACCGATTGCGCGACCACTGTTTACACGCCATCGCGTGACTTCTATAGTGGGTATTTGTTCATCTCATTTGGCACAGAGCAGCGATGGAAATGTACAAAGAAGAATATTGATAGTCTTCTATGCTCATTTCCACTCCTGCTCTGCACCAAATGAGATGGCCACTATAAGCCACGTGATGGCGTGTGAATATGGGTCGCGCAATAATTGGTCTATTCTGGTCGACATTATTATACGCCGTGTGGGGGTTACGGACGGAGGTCGTTCTTTCCACAGAGCATGCCCAGGGCTCAAGCGTTACAATCCTTCCACCATCGTTGGCGTCTGTTTCCCCCCGGACGGAGAGCGTTTCGGCGGGCCCGAGTCAAATGCCGTGACACGCGCTCATGCAGGCAGCCACAGACCAGCCAAGAAAATAGGAAATCAATTCCACACAACTCATTCTACAGACTTATATGATTAATTCTACAGACTTCAATACCCATACTGACCAACTATTCTATAATGATAACATCTTGAAAGTGAAAGATATCTATTTCCATCAGCTTTGATCCCTCATGTTTCAATATATTTCTGGTATGCTTGCCATTCTCTATGAATCACATTTTCTCCTGGAATGTTAATGTTCATTCTCACAATACTTGCCAAGCCATCTATGTTCATCTTCCATTGACTCGTTCATCTCTAGCCAAAAAGACGTAAATTTGAGAGATTAAGGCCGTGGAAATCATTCACTGAAAATTTGACAACTTCTAAACATTTGTCACACTTCAAACGCAACCTTAAATTCATCAATATTGTGATACCATATAACTTATTTGATCATTCCTGTAAGGCCCTCAACCCTTATTAGTTGATATGCCTCATCCTAGCTTATTAACTGATGTGCCGAGTGTACGTGTAACGTCCTTATATATGTGTTGTGTGTATACGTGTGTAACAGCAAACTTAATTTGCGTCTTAGAGGCCCACGATTACAAGCTTGGCTTCTCAGTAGTCTCCTCTACAGTCTCATAATTACTTTTGCAGTACCTCCTTGAATAATTTATAATCATGTGAGACTGTGGAAAAGAATGAATGATTGAATGAATGAATGGATGAACGTCATGGCGTGACTTGCGGGCGAGAAGTGCTGAGGATCCACCCCCTGCGGCTCGAATCTTGAAGGTGAGAGTATGGCCTACTTCAAGGGTGGGAAGCCAGGCTGCTCTCTCCGCACGCAATCCGCAGTGCGCGCAGTGGAATTCCGCACCTCTGCGTATAATGAACGCGCGCGCCTATGTGATGGCCGTGATGGATTATGTGATGGCCGTGATGGCCTATGTGATGTCCATGATGGCCTAAGTGATTGCCGTGATGGCCTATGTGATGGGCGTGATGGCATTATGTGATGACCGTGATGGCCTATGTGATGGTCATGATGGCCTAAGTGATTGCCGTGATGGCCTAAGTGATTGCCGTGATGGCCTATGTGATTGCCGTGATGGCCTATGTGATGGCCGTGATGCCTTATAATTATGTGATGGCCGTGATGGCCTATGTGATGGCCATAATGGCATATGACTGGGATGGCCGTGTGGGCCCACGGGGATAGTTTCCCCATAAAAGAACGGCACTGAATTCCCACAAATTCTCATAAGATGTGCCGGTTTGCAAAACAAAAGGTCTGAAGGTCTCTCCGCACACAATCCGCATTGTGCACAGTGGCATTCCGCACCTCTGCGAAACTATAATGGTCGCTCCCTGGCATGTTCACAACCAGTCCGCCGTCGTGCAAGCGATATACGCACTGTTTACAGCACATCCGTGGAGTGCGGATTCCCACTTCCACACCAGTCGAGCCCGAGCCTCCTTCTTCACTTCCCCTTGTCTTGACACAGTCGACTATTCTAGACTGGGCCGCCCAACCTTTGACACGTGCACCAATTCCCTAATTGCGCTAACGATATGGTTACCCAGCCATTTTTGTCGTCATTTCTCGGCCTATTTATATAACTCTCAGTCAAGGGGCCACTTTATATAGGCTAAATTTAATTAAATCCGCGTGCGCCAGTTTGTGCGAGGCCTGCTTTCGTTCCCGGGTCGCGGTTCTGCTCGAGCTCAGCCGGCGAGCTCCGAGGAGATGCCAATATCTGGCCGCGTCCACGATTGACCTCCGCGGGCAAGATTCGTGTTGCGCCCCCGGTACAATCTAAGACAGCGCGCTGGTCCAACGCCCCCCTCTCAACCCTCGGAACTTGACAATCCAGGACAATCTCTCTCTCTCTCTCTCTCTTAAACCCCTTGCTCTCCAAAACAAACCTTAACATCGGCTGGGTGTTTTTTTTATTATGCTACCCTCTATCCTTCTCTTGACGCAACATCAACCCCTATTCCTTTGGAGCAAGTACCATTCCTATTATACGCTGAAAGAAGTCGAGAATTTCGTTCAAAGTGCCGCTTTCCTGCGACGCCTTTGAAGACAAGACCGCTCTAAGTGCGCCCAAGAAATGAGCGCTAATGTGCTCCTCACGCGTCTTCAGCGGACAAGTTTTTCAGAGGTGCTTTCAATTTCTCTTGTCGATCTGTTTCTGTGTCTGTGTCTATGTCAATCTGTGTCTGTCAATCTGTTTCCATTTTCTATGACTGTGTATGTATGTCTCTGTCTCTGCGTCTTCGTGTCTCTGTCTCTGTGTCTCGGTCTCTGTGTCTCTGTCTCTGCGTCTTCGTGTCTCTGCGTCTTCGTGTCTCTGCGTCTTCGTGTCTCTGTCTCTGTGTCTCCGTCTCTGCGTCTTCGTGTCTCTGTCTCTGTGTCTCTGTCTCTGTGTCTCTGTCTCTGTGTCTCTGTCTCTGTGTCTCTGTCTCTGTGTCTCTGTCTCTGTCTCTGTCTATTTGTGTCTATGACTGTGCCGGTGTCTGTGCCTACATGTGTCTTTGTGTCTGTGTAGGTGTCTGTCTCTGTCTTTGTGTCTGTCTCCGTCTTTATGTATGTCTGTCTCTGTGTCCGTCTCCGTCTTTATGTATGTGTCTGTGTCTGTGTCTGTGTCTGTGTCTGTCTCTGTATCTGTCTCTGTCTCTAACTCTGACTCTGACTTTGTCTCTGTCTCTCCCTCTCTTTCCCCTCTCTCTCTCCCCCCCTCTCTCCTCTCTCCATGTTACTCTCTCCTCTGTTTCTCTCTCCCACTTTACTTTTCTCTCTGCACCTCCCAAATTTCCTCTCACACCCACCCTCTCTTTTCTCCCCCTCTCCCTTCCACTCTTTTCCCCTTCCTCTTTCAATATTTTATTCCATTCTAGTCCACACCCTTGGAGCCATGCGGCCGATGTGCTCCCTCTGCCCAGGCTCCGTGTCCACCGCAGGCTGTTTGATTTACCCGAAAGCCCCCGAAATCAAAGATAGGGAGTGTGAGAGGGATCTGGCTGCTGCTTGGCTCTGGCAATTTAAAAACCAAATGAACCATTCACTGCCGACGGCCGTGTTGGCAGCCAGCCTAGTCATTTGAAATGGCTCGCTTTCATGTTTCCTCAGAAATAAATTGGTTTTCTATATCTGGTCGCTATTATGCACAACGTACGCGTGTATGCGCAAGAACACATGTCCATAAACGTGTACACAAATACGCGTTCATGGCTTGATTTTAAGTATACTGTTGGTATAGCGAAATCATCAGGCACTGGGCAACGTACTGAGCACTCAAGATTTATTACGTCCATCATTATCATCATCATCATCATCATCATCATCATCATCACCATCATCATCATCATCATCCCCATCATCATCATCACCATCATCATCATCATCCCCATCATCATCATCATCCCCATCATCATCATCACCATCATCATCATCATCATCATCATCATCATCATATCATCATCATCATCATCATCATCATCATCATCATCATCCCCATCATCATCATCATCATCATCATCATCATCCCCATCATCATCATCACCATCATCATCATCATCATCATCATCATCATCATCATCCCCATCATCATCATCCCCATCATCACCATCATCACCGTCATCGTCGTCATCATCATCATCATCATCATCACATTCATTCTGAAATCATTTTCCAAGTGCACTGATTTGTGATTGAATTGCGTCTAGCTTTTCTGCACGTTCGAGTATATCAAGACAGACACATAAATAGGCGCCACGGTCGTTTTCTTTATAATTTGTCATTAGTTCTTTTTTTTTTCCCTTCTTCGTTCAGCATTATGAAAACATCAGTCACACATGTGCGCTTCACATGGGAGTAGCAAGGACCGCGCTTGTAATCGGATTACCGGGCCGAAAATGCTTGAAATATATTCCAATTATCCCCTCGCTTCGACTGGAATGTCTACGCCGCAACGGCGGGACTTTTAGCGAAACCCCCTGCAGCCCCGACAGGTTGTACCGAGAGCGGGGGACCTTGCCTGGGCCCAACGTGTAAAGGAACCTCCGCGGTTCGTCCGTCCACCGACCCTGGATTGGAGGCGGTTTCAAAATCTATTGCTCCGCAGCTCCATCTCCGTTTCTTGAACCTCCTCACCACTCACTTGTAAATCACACTTATTTTGTTTACGTCAAAGTATGCATTGTGTTTTGTCCACTGTAAGCACGTACTCGTACTTTGCTATGCCCTGCTCTGCGCTCTGAGAAGTATCTGCTCTACTCTGAGTATGCTCTGCTATGAGAAGGCTGCACTCTGAGAGGGATCTGCTCTGAGAAGGATCCGCTCTGAGAAGGCTCTGCTCTAAGAAGTATCTACTCTGAGAAGGTTCTACTCTGAGAAGGCTCTGCTCTAAGAAGGCTCTGCTCTGAGAAGGCTCTACTCTGAGAAGGCTCTGCTCTAAGAAGTATCTACTCTGAGAAAGCTCTACTCTGAGAAGGCTCTACTCTGAGAAGGCTCTGCTCTAAGAAGTATCTACTCTGAGAAAGCTCTACTCCGAGAAGGCTCTACTCTGAGAAGGCTCTGCTCTGAGAAGGCTTTGCTCTGAGAAGGCTCTGCCCTGAGAAGGCTGCACTCTGAGAGGGATCCGCTCTGAGAAGGATTCGCTCTGAGAAGGCTCTGCTCTGAGAAGGCTCTGCTCTAAGAAGCATCTACTCTGAGAAGGCTCTGCTCTAAGAAGTATCTACTCTGAGAAGGCTCTACTCTGAAAAGGCTCTGCTCTGAGAAGTCTCTGCTCTGAGAAGGCTCTGCTCTGAGAAGGCTCTGCTCTAAGAAGTATCTACTCTGAGAATGCTCTGCTCTGAGTAGCCTCTGCTCTGAGAAGGCTCTGCTCTAAGAAGGCTCTGCTCTAAGAAGTATCTACTTTGAGAAGGCTCTACTCTGAGAAGGCTCTGCTCTGAGAAGGCTCTGCTCTAAGAAGTATCTACTCTGAGAAGGCTCTACTCTGAGAAGGCTCTGCTCTGAGAAGGCTCTGCTCTGAGAAGGCTCTGCTCTGAGAAGGCTCTACTCTGAGAAGGCATTGCTCTAAGAAGTATCTACTCTGAGAAGGCTCTACTCTGAGAAGGCTCTACTCTGAGAAGGCTCTGCTCTGAGAAAGCTCTTCTCTGAGAAGGCTCTACTCCGAGAAGGCTCTGCTCTAAGAAGGCTCTACTCTGAGAAGGCTCTACTCTAAGAAGGCTCTGCTCTGAAAGGGGATCCTCTCTGAGAAGGATTTGCTCTTAGGAGGCTCTGCTCTGAGAAGGTCTGCTCTAAGAAGTATCTACTTTGAAAAGGCTCTGCTCTGAGAAGGCTCTGCTCTAAGAAGGCTCTACTCCGAGAAGGCTCTACCCTAAGAAGGCTCCGCTCTGCGAAGGCTCTACTCCGATAAGGCTCTACTCTAAGAAGACTCTGCTCTGGGAAGGCTCTGCTCTGAGAAGGTCTGCTCTGAAAGGGGATCCTCTCTGAGAAGGATTCGCTCTGAGAAGGCTCTGCTCTGAGAAGGTCTGCTCTAAGAAGTATCTACTCTGAAAAGGCTCTGCTCTGAGAAGGCTCTGCTCTAAGAAGGCTCTTCTCCGAGAAGGCTCTACCCTAAGAAGGCTCCGCTCTGCGAAGGCTCTACTCCGATAAGGCTCTACTCTAAGAAGACTCTGCTCTGGGAAGGCTCTGCTCTGAGAAGGCTCTGCTCTGAAAGGGGATCCTCTCTGAGAAGGATTCGCTCTGAGAAGGCTCTGCTCTGAGAAGGTCTGCTCTAAGAAGTATCTACTCTGAAAAGGCTCTGCTCTGAGAAGGCTATGTTCTAAGAAGGCTATGCACTAAGAAGGCTCTTCTCTGAGAAGGCAGTGAGCATAGGCAGTGAGCATTTCGCGGCGGAGTCACCTCAAAAGCAGAGTCAGGTCAAACTCAAGCTCAAAATATATCAGAAATTGGCATTGCGAAAAAAAAGAAGACATGGCTGGCTTTATAGTAAAGGGTAAAGTTAAATCATGCCCCCGTGCGCCCCATACCCCGGTCCCCATCACCGCTGACCAACACGCCAGCAAAATACAAAAAAAAAAAAAAAGGGGGGAATTGCTTGCACCGACCTGTCGCCCTCAGCACTGAGATTGATAGGTATGCTATAACCGGGAGCGCACGAGTTCGTGACAGTGCCATGGAACGCGTTACACACCCACCGACCAATCCCCTTATAATATCCCCCACCCCTCCGTTGACAAATCCCATCCCCCCTGTTTGTCCAGAGATGTTGAAACTGACCCATTATAGCTCCCGTAATTACGCATAGGTCTGTACCTCTGAGATGGCCCTCGACCTCTGTAGCAGACCACGCCCAACTTATTGAAAACTCGTACACTGCTTTCCCCTGTTTTCAAAGCAAGTCATCCACAGGGAGGAGGCTCGAGAGAGGAATCAATGCTTCCTGGATGGCATCATGACATCAGGCGATAAGGGCAAAATTTTACGAGCACTTTTGTAATGTTCCTGAAAACAGTGCATGGTTGTTCTGTTGCACTACGAAAGAGTCGGTTCGATTTCTGAAAGTTCACCGCTTGCAAAAGCGCGGTCGTTATGTAAATACTCCTGTAAGATTCCAGTCAAGTACACTGGATGAATAATTGCACACAGCCTCGGGATTTCCAGAAATCGAGATTGAATCCATTGTATATATTATGCAGAAATCTGTGGCTTCAAATAATTGCAACGTGGGTGTAATGCAAATTGGTGGATAGCTGCTGCATGCTGAAGCCATATCGGGACTCTCATGCTCTCTGCTGAGAATGGCGGCACCCGCGATGACATTCCACGCACACTGTGCCCACGGCGACTTACCTACAAAAAGCCCCGCATAAGCACGATACAAGCTACTATTTTGGAGTGAAGTTCGACCAGAGAGCTGCCCTGCCCGTAGTGATTCTGTAATCCAGGCGTTTCGTTACAAGCGTGATCTTTATGGTGCGTGCGTGGTTTGGGACACGCGTGGCCGGGTACCAGTTACCGTGCGTTGCATATAGCCACCAGGCATAATACCCAGAGTTAACCCTGCGGCGTGATAGGTCAGTATAATACAAGCCTCAACGTCTCCAATCTGCCACTACTTGTGGTGCAATAGAAACAATATATTCATATATCGAAGAGTTCATCACCAAATTGATACGCATCCATTTTCTGTAATATCTCTAATGATGTTTCAATTCCTGCGATGAAACAATGTAGAGTTTTCTTTCCGTGGGTTGCGAAGCACACTCGATATTTTTCTACTTATATTGCACATCACTGTAAATAATCTGATTTGAATACCCGTTGAAAACTAAGATGGCACAGAAACTATACTGCTAAAAATGGCGTTTATCTCAGTTTTCCTGTAAACTCGTTGCTTATCCTGAAATGTATATCTCGTAAATTAGATAAGATTTGGAGGTAATCATCAAGAAAGTAGTAAGCAGAAGGACACGTTTTTTTTACAAGGCGTCGCCACAAATCTCGCGAATCAGTTTCATGTCTTTAGAAGTGGTTTGCCTCACCTAATATTAGCATAGCATACCCGGTAACAAACCATGTTATACTGCCTAGCATGAGATGTGTTATCAAATATGCTGCGTTCTATGGTAAGCTAGGCCTACATTGGCCTAATACTCGAATTCCCTTGACAAAGCACGGGCAATCTCAGCAATTTTCCACATGGAATGCTTGCATTATAGAAAACTGCCAAGAGTCCTAAGGGGGGAAAAAAGGGAAGTCGAAAAGAATGAATCTCATTCAGCGGGGCCGGATTTTGAAGAAGAAAAAATCGAAATGGTCACTTTACCAACCGGTGATGGACGGCTATCGTGTCCCCGAACGGCCGGCTATGGCCGATCCATGAAATCGATGACGGGCTCCCATTAACACCTGTGTTTCACCTGCCGTGCTCCAACCCCCCCCCCCCGCCCGCACCCTACACCCGACCGCCCAGGTATGGCGCGCCAAATTAGCATTTATTCGAAAAATGCCCAATTTGAATAGACACACGCCTGTTCGATGAGGAGAGATATTCATTTCTCTGTCCCCGTAAGCCCTTCCGCTCTGACCCAAATTTAAATTCTCTTGGCATCCTAGGTATTCACCTTTCTTAGGGGGACTGGCGGACTGATATATCAGTGGGAACAAACAGTTGCACCAAATACGTCATACAATGTATCAGCACTTAGAAAAGTCAGTACAACCAACGAGGTTAAGAATATCCCGTTTAAAAAGTTAATCGTTAGATAGAACAGAAAACGTGTCCTAGATTTTGTTTCAACAACAGCATCCGTAATGAATCTTTTGGTATTCTGTATTAGCAGTCTTATTCCCTGGATATCTGATCTCTAAAAGAAAGGTATCTTCTTTGTTATGTACTTCATTTTGTGTAGGAGTCTCTGTGACGAAATATTCCTGGGAGATGGCCGTCGTTTCTCTTATAGAGCATCGCACTTTCCCGCCGGAATCTATTGTGAGCGCTTTCGGTTGACTTCCCCATACTGCAGCTAGAATGTTATGCGAAGACGTCTCCACACTTTGTAAGGGACATGACACCGTGCTCGAGGTCTAAGTATAGCGCGCTGGAGACCGGTGTAACCGCGATGAAAGAACACTTCCTAGACTTGAACGCGACACCCACGACACCCCCGACGCACCCCCCCCCCTCCAAGAAAAAAAATAAGCCAAGAAATGTACGTCGACAAACGCTATTTTTACGGCACCTATTTCAGGCAGTTCAGTCTAGACCCAGGGCCCCCCCCGCCTATTGTCGACGCGGCGTGGGCCCCGCCCGTGCATTCGGCGAAGCGGATGCTCCGATTGGGACGCCGGTTTATTTTCAGAGGAGAGAAGAGGAAGCGAACCAGAGTGTTATAATTGGCGCGGCGTGTTCTGTTTCTCCGCCGACGCGGCCGCGTCTTCCCTCGGGTGGGCCGTGCGCCCCAGACTCACGACCCCTTACTCACAACAAATGAAAAACAAGAACAAGGGATAGAGAGGGGAGATAGACGGAGGGAGGGAGAGAGGGGTAGATATAGACAGAGGGCGAGAGGGAGAGAGAGAGGGAGGGAGGGAGAGGGAGAGAGAGAGGGGGAGAGAGACCGAGGGAGAGAGAGAGGGGGCGATATAGACAGAGGGGCGAGAGGGAGAGTGAGAGGGGGAGGGAGAGAGAAAGAGAGAGGGGAGAGAGACCGATGGAGGGTGAGAGGTGAGAGATATAGAGAGACTGGCGGTCGTGAGAGGGAGAGAAAGAGGGGGAGGGAGGGAGAAAGGGGAGAGATATAGAGAGACGGGCGGTCGCGAGAGGGAGAGATGGGGAGAGAGAGGGAGAGAGGGGCGAGCGATAGATGGGGAGAGAGAAACAGAGGGAGGGAGAGAAGGGAGAGATGGGTGAGTGTAGAGAGAGGGAGAGGGGCGAGAGGAGAGAGAGGGAAAGGGGCGAGAGGGAGAGGAAGAAAAGGAGAGGGGAGAGAGATAAAGAGAGAGGGAAGAGAGGGAAAGGGAGCGAGGGGAGAGAGTGACAGGGAGAGAGATACAGGGAGAGAGAGGGCACAGGGAGAGAGAGGGCAAAAGAGAGGGGGATAGGGAGGGAGAGAGTGTGAAAGGGGGAGGGAGGGGGAGAAAGAGAGGGGGGGTGGAGAGAGGGTGAGAGGGGAGAGGGGGAAGAAAGAGAGTGAGAGACAGAGTGAGAGAGAGGGAAAGAGAGGAGGGAGAGAGAGAAAGGAGTGAGATAAAGAGAGAGGAGAGAGTAGGTCCGGGGAAGATAGACAGTGGAGATAGAGACCGAGCGAGAGGGGGTGCAGAGCCTCGGAGCTGGGAGAGGGAGAGAGAGGGGGGAGAGAGATATAGACCGAGGGAAAGAGGGATGGAGAGAAAGAATAGGGGCCTAAGCTAAAAATAATTGTGTTAAGCCTTTTTTTTTCTTGTTCCTTGGAGGCGTTCCAATCGATCGGCCCAACCGAAGCAATGAGCCTTACGGGAATGTCAGCGACCGGACGCAATTCCGCACGGGTTTTTTTTTTCTTAGCAAAATTTCCGCTCCATTGAACAAAATTGCTAGCGATTTTTGTTTCTTTAATGGTATGAGTCGGTCATAAATCCGCTAGGAGCTTTCTGCGTTTGAACCGCGCAGTATATCGCACTGTCGGGCGTTCCGTTCTCGCACGACCTTTACAAGTATTGCTTTCGTTGTGGGTGGGACATGTGTAACGGAGCCAAGGGTGTAGTGACAGAGGGGGGCGGAAGCGACTTGAAACCCAAGTACCCCCGCCCTGCCCGTCTGCCTACACACCCGCCCTGCCTGCCTGCCTGCCTGTCCGTCTGCCTGTCCGTCTGCCTGCTCTGCCTGTCCTGCCTGCCCTGCCTGCCCTGCCTGTCCTGCCTGCCCTGCCTGTCCTGCCTGCCTGCCCTGCATGACTACCTGCCCTGCCGGCCTGCTTGCCTGCCCTGCCTGCCTGTCCTGCCTGCCTGTCCGTCTGCCTGCCCTGCCTGCCCTGCATGACTGCCTGCCTGTCCTGCCTGCCTGTCCGTCTGCCTGCCCTGCATGACTGCCTGTCCTGCCTGTCCTGCCTGCCTGCCCTGCCTGCCTGCCTGCCTGCCCTGCCTGCCTGCCTGCCCTGCCTGTCCTGCCTGTCCTGCCCGCCTGCCCTGCATGACTGCCTGCCCTGCCTGCCTGTCCTGCCTGCCTGCCTGCCCTGCCTGCCTGCCTGCCTGCCCTGCCTGCATGCCTGTCCTGCCTGCCTGTCCGTCTGCCTGCTCTGCATGACTGCCTGTCCTGCCTGCCTGCCCTGCCTGCCTGCCCTGCCTGCCTGCCTGCCCTGCCTGCCTGCCCTGCCTGCCCTGCATGACTGCCTGCCCTGCCCTGCCTGCCTGCCCTGCCTGCCCTGCATGACTGCCTGCCCTACCTGCCTGTCCTGCCTGCCCTGCATGACTGCCTGCCCTGCCTGCCTGTCCGTCTGCCTGTCCTGCCTGCCTGTCCGTCTGCCTGTCCTGCCTGCCTGTCCGTCTGCCTGTCCTGCCCTGCATGACTGCCTGTCCTGCCTGCCTGTCCGTCTGCCTGTCCTGCCTGCCTGTCCGTCTGCCTGTCCTGCCTGCCTGCCCTGCCTGCCTGCCCTGCCTGCCTGCCTGCCTGCCTGCCTGCCTGCCTGCCTGCCCTGCATGCCTGCCTGCCCTGCCTGCCTGCCTGCCCTGCCTGCCTGCCTGCCTGCCTGCCTGCCCTGCCCGTCTGCCTACACACCCGCCCTACCGGCATGCATGCATGCCCTACCTGCTTGCCTGCCCTGCCTGCCTGTCCTGCCTGCCTGTCCGTCTGCCTGCCCTGCCTGCCCTGCATGACTGCCTGCCTGTCCTGCCTGCCTGTCCGTCTGCCTGCCCTGCATGACTGCCTGTCCTGCCTGTCCTGCCTGCCTGCCCTGCCTGCCTGCCTGCCTGCCCTGCCTGCCTGCCTGCCCTGCCTGTCCTGCCTGTCCTGCCCGCCTGCCCTGCATGACTGCCTGCCCTGCCTGCCTGTCCTGCCTGCCTGCCTGCCCTGCCTGCCTGCCTGCCTGCCCTGCCTGCATGCCTGTCCTGCCTGCCTGTCCGTCTGCCTGCTCTGCATGACTGCCTGTCCTGCCTGCCTGCCCTGCCTGCCTGCCTGCCCTGCCTGCCTGCCCTGCCTGCCCTGCATGACTGCCTGCCCTGCCTGCCTGCCCTGCCTGCCCTGCATGACTGCCTGCCCTGCCTGCCTGTCCTGCCTGCCCTGCATGACTGCCTGCCCTGCCTGCCTGTCCGTCTGCCTGTCCTGCCTGCCTGTCCGTCTGCCTGTCCTGCCTGCCTGTCCGTCTGCCTGTCCTGCCCTGCATGACTGCCTGTCCTGCCTGCCTGTCCGTCTGCCTGTCCTGCCTGCCTGTCCGTCTGCCTGTCCTGCCTGCCTGCCCTGCCTGCCTGCCTGCCTGCCTGCCTGCCCTGCATGCCTGCCTGCCCTGCCTGCCTGCCTGCCCTGCCTGCCTGCCTGCCTGCCTGCCTGCCCTGCATGCCTGCCTGCCCTGCCCGTCTGCCTACACACCCGCCCTACCGGCATGCATGCATGCCCTACCTGCCTGCCTGCCCTGCCTGCCTGCCTGCCCTGCCTGCCCTGCCTGTCCTGCCTGCCTGTCCGTCTGCCTGCCCTGCCTGCCTGCCCTGCCTGCCTGCCTGCCTGCCCTGCCCGTCTGCCTACACACCCGCCCTACCTGCATGCATGCATGCCCGACCTGCCTGCCTGCCTGCCCCCCTGCCTGCCCTGCCTGCCTGCCTGCCTGCCCTGCACGTCTGCCTACACACCCGCCCTACCTGCATGCATGCATGCCCTACCTGCCTGCCTGCCCTGCCTGCCTGCCCTGCCTGCCTGCCTGCCTGCCCTGCCCGTCTGCCTACACACCCGCCCTACCTGCATGCATGCATGCCCTACCTGCCTGCCTGCCCTGCCTGCCTGCCCTGCCTGCCTGCCCTGCCTGCCTGCCTTGCCTGCCTGCCCTGCCTGCCCACCTGCCCGGGGCAAGCCAGCGGGCCGTGCACGATGACCCACGGATATCGGCACTCCGTGGCTTCGGGTCCACCCCTCACCACCCTCACCCTGCCTCGGTGAGGGCCCGACCGACCCGCGGCCGGTGTCCTGCATCAATACTCCACAGCGCATACACTCGGGCTAAATCTGTTATTGCTCGGCCTGTCCACATCTCTTTTATGATCATATTTCCTCCTGCCTTCCTGTGGTTTCTCCCGAGGAGAGAGAAAAAGAATCGATCTTCCCGAGATGATTCTATCACAAGCCATCTATGGCAGGTGAAGGCGTTTCTACGACAACTTTATTATTAACAGAGGCAGTCTTATGGATGACAGATGAGTGGCCAGTTCTGCGAATTTGCACATGAATCACCTTCGGACATTCCCCACATTTAAGAGCAAACAACATCCGGATATTGAAAGCCTTAAAGCCAGACGTTTGAGCTCAGGCCGCCACGAATCCTATAAATAGAACTCCCGTATATACCAACGCCAAAAAAATGCACTTCGTGTTGGTATGACAATTTTAGTGATGGCGTTGTCAGTCCACAGAAGTCACGCCGACTTGGGTGTCCCAGTTTTGCTCCCACATATGTGCACGAGAGAGTGGGGGGGAGGATGAAGCCGGACAAACGTAGGAGAGTGAGTGAAATGCTCTAAGTGAGGCGTACTAGGAAAACATTGGCCAATTCCAGGCGGGCTTCCAGTGTCATCCCGTTGCTAGGCAGCGCCACGTGATGCGTATAAACCGCGGGCGCAGGCGGCAATGCGTCTCCCAGCGGGGGTGCCCGGCATAATAATCAAACGGGCAAAATCAGAATATGACGGATACGCAAAACAAAGGGGGTGCCTTCAATTCGCCTTCAATTTCAGAGGACGCTGCATGCACAGCCAATCAAAAGAATAACTCGATTCACTACTCGTAGATAGGATTAATTTTGATTTCCAGGCGTTGCCAGAACGCACTGCGACGTCAGTGTATAGGTCAATAAAACACAGTTTCCGACTCCTGATTCGGATCTGATATTAATGTCGGCCATGTCACGTTACACCACACTGCGCATGTAGTCAATTCATTACCCTTGTCCTTTACGAATCCCAAACCGTGAAACCTAATCCCCGTGCGGCCCAAAAGCTGAACCCAGAACGCCCTTTATTGGAAATGTTCGGCGGGCGGTAATTGATTCAGCCGTCAAATCAAAGCGGCCGGTAGCGACTATACGAGGTGACGTAATGAACGGGTCCCGAGCGGTCGCCAGTGGTGGGATACCTTCCAATTAGGCTGGGGCTGTCCCGCGCTCGCATCGTCCGCGTTTGGCGTTTACCTGTCACGTTTGCCGTTGTCATTTACCCGTTTCATTATACACCCCCGCATTTGTTCCGTCACATTTCATTGAGGTTGCGCCAGCACCTGATCATTCCTTGGGCCCCACCCCCTCCCCTCCCCCTCCACAAAAATAAATACATAATAATAATAATGATTCCGAACGGCTGTGAGCTGGGAGCGGTCTGCACGGAGGATTGGATGACGAGCATGGACGCGCGCGGGCTCTGCGTTGCTAGGGGTGATATAATAATAGCACCGCCTATGACGGTGGGCGCCCTGCCTTCATTATAGAAACGCACGTGTCAGGGTGAGCGATTATATCTGCGACCGAAGCCAGGCAGCGTTTTCCCGCCGCGTTCGGCACTCCCCGGGGACCAGTCTTCCTCTGCTTGCACTTCATCTACGGCTCCGCCATCAAGAGACCAGCCAAACCCACCCCAACTTCCTCCCCGGCGAGCGTTAGCTGGATTGCCCCGTAACAAAAAAGTTTGCCATTTAAAGCACTCGCTGCCCACTCCAATTCTATCGAGTCAACATGAGTGGCTAGACACGCCACCAGTCTCCCCGTTAAAGGTAAGTTACGCTCGGGCGAGAACACAATCATTCATTCAAGCGATCTCAATCGAGGGGAGAACATTACTTGCAGTTCTCATTAGGTATGGGGTGTTTTAATATCCCAATATAAGCAATATTTTGGGTTCAAATTGGTTTACGATTTGGATGGTTGAAATCGTAATCAAATTCATCCGGATGTGTGCGTATAGAATAATTGCAACAAAACACATTGTCAGACGGTAATAATGCGCGTAGGCAATGCATGGTTTCATCGGGTAGCTTATCAAATAGGAGAATGTGGATCGATCGGAAATGTACCTTTGAACTTCTCCAAGCTGATTCAGACTGGCACACAATATTGCGTCAACACGTTTTCGAGTCCATGGCCTCCACAGCGCTCCAAAATGAGGTCGACTTTTCAAAATGGACCTTCCGAGCCTGCAGCTTCCACTGGGAGAAATAAAATGAGCAAATAATGGGGGGAAAATGGGAGTTGTTTTTACTCTAATGCCAAACACGAGTCTCCAACTTCCCGTAGAAAAGGCGAGCTGTAAATGTTATAGGGTTGATCGCCTCGTGTTGCAGAACGCTGCAATTTCCGGGCAGTGGACACACGGTGGTGCGTATTTACAGAGCGTGATTGTTTGGAATTGGACGGAATCCCCACGAGATCGCGCCCCCACAAAAAAGGTAATGACACCTCGGAGCGCATAGAGTCGGCTTATGGCCTCATCGGGCACTCTGTGCTGGAATGAACACGGGCAGGGGAGGAGGAGGGGGAGAGGAGGAGAGAGGAGGAGAGGGGAGGAGGACGAGGAGGACGAGAAAGACGAGGATGAAGAAGAGGGGGAAGACGAGTAAGAGGAGGGGCAGACGGAGGATGAAGCGGAGTAAGAAGAAGAGGTGGAAGAGGAGGAAGAAGAGGAGGTGAGGAGGAGGAGAAGGAGGACGGCGGCGACGAGGATGAGGAGGAAGAAGGGGGAAGAGAAGAAAGAAGAAAAAGAGGAAGATGAGGAAGTAGAGAAAGAGGAAGAGGAGGAGGAGGAAGAAGGAAGAAAGAAGGAAGGGAAGTAGGAGCAGGAGGAGTAAGAAGGGAGAAGAGGAGAAAGACGAGAAAGAGGAAGAGAAGAGGAAAGGGGGAGGACAGCTTGAGGAGATGGATGAGAGGCAAAAGGAGGAGCAAAAGGAGGAAGAGGGGGACCTGAAGGGAGAGAGGAGAGGATGGATAAAAAAAACTACGTCACTTTTCCTCCCCGGTATGCCATTAATTTAATGTTGATTTCCATGCACCTTTTGACCTGAAACACGCAAGGCTTTTTCTTTTTTCAAAACTTACAGCGCATCACAAGAACAGTAACTTTTCCTCTTTCCATGAATTTTTTTTTATCAAAATGGTACAAAATGCTCAATAAGTTGAATGGCCTGAAAGGTATAATTTTTACATATCTGATGCGAGACGGCCCGACATTTTGATGGTAGCCCAACCTTTGAAATTGCATTGTGAAAACCGAGCCTATCCTCTAGGGGAGAAAAATGTATCTGCCTGCCCTGTCTGCCCGCCCTGTCGGCCCGCCCTGCTCGCCCTGTCTGCCCGCCCTGCCTGCCCTGTCTGCCCGCATGCCTGCCCTGCCCGCATGCCTGCCCTGCCTGCCCGCCCTGTCTGCCCGCCCTGCCTGCCCGCCCTGTCTGCCCGCCCTGCCTGCCCTGCCTGCCCGCCCTGCCTGCCCGCCCTGCCTGCCTGCCTGCCTGCCCGCCCTACCTGTCCGCCCTGCCTGCCTGCCTGCCTGCCCGTCCTGCCCGCCCAGCCCGCCCTGCCTGCCCGCCCTGCCTGCCTGCCTGCCTGCCCGTCCTGCCCGCCCAGCCTGCCCTGCCCGCCCTGTCCGCCCTGCCTGCCCTGCCTGCCCGCATGCCTGCCCTGCCCGCCCTGCCTGCCCTGCCTGTCCTGCCTGCCCTCCTGCCCTGCCCGCCCTGCCTGCCCTGCCTGTCCTGCCTGCCCTGCCTGCCTGCCTGCCCTGCCCTGCCCTGCCTGCCTGCCTGCCTGCCTGCCTGCCTGCCCTGCCTGCCTGCCTGCCTGCCCGTCCTGCCCGCCCAGCCTGCCCTGCCTGCCTCCCCGCCCTGCCCGCCCTGTCCGCCCTGCCTGCCCTGCCTGCCCGCATGCCTGCCCTGCCCGCCCTGCCTGCCCCGCCTGCCCTGCCTGCCCTGCCTGCCCTGCCTGCCTGCCTGCCCTGCCCGCCCTGCCTGCCCTGCCTGCCCTGCCTGCCCTGCCTGCCCTGCCTGCCCGCCCTGCCTGCCCTGCCTGTCTGCCCAGCCTGCCCTGCCTGCCCTGCCTGCCCTGCCTGCCCTGCCTGCCCTGCCTGCCCTGCCTGCCCTGCCTGCCCTGCCTGCCCTGCCCTGCCTGCCCTGTCTGCCTGTCCTGCCTGCCCTGCCTGCCCTAACGGCCCTGCCCGCCATACCTGCCCTGCCCGCCCTGCCTGCCTGCCCTGCCTGCCTGCCCTGCCTGTCCTGCCTGCCCTGCCTGTCCTGCCTGCCCTGCCTGCCCTGCCTGCCCTGCCTGCCCTGCCCTGCCTGCCCTGCCTGCCCTGCCTGCCCTGCCTGCCCTGCCTGCCCTGCCTGCCCTGCCTGCCCTGCCTGCCCTGCCCTGCCTGCCATACCTGCCCTGCCCGCCCTGTCGGCCTACCTGCCCGCATGCCCGCCCTGACTGCCCTGCCTGCCTGCCTGCCTGCCTCATTGCGTAGGTAAGTGTTCGCATCGAGCTCCGAAAGTAACGATTTTTTCACTTTAATGCCTGTCGACTGGAACTGTCCTTTTTATTTATTTGCAATATATGTTTGTAATGATTCATTGACAATAAAGTTTTAGTTTAAAATGCAAAAAAAATATGTCTGCTTGCCTGCCTGCCTTGCTACCTGCCTGCCTGCCTTGCTACCTGCCTACCTGCCTACGCTGCAGCGTAGCGCACTGCAACGTATCGCTGCAACAAACCAACAACTGGGTGACCTGGCTGCTCTGAATTCGCTCGACACGTGACTCTTTTGGGGTCTAAAAAAAGAGTCTCGACTGGGTTTTCGCTTTTCCTTTCTTTTCCCCCTTTCCAACTTGACCCTTTCCAACCGTTCGTTGACCGCTATTTTGCCTCCGAACCATATCAAAATAGCCCGATAGCGGAACAGACGCGCTGACGCTCACATGTGCTTGTCAGACGAGCGAGAGAGAGAAAGAGAGAGAGAGAGAGAGAGAGAGAGAGAGAGAGAGAGGGGGGGATCCAGATCAAGAGTTAGTTGAAAGAGGGAGAGGAGGGGGGGCCTTGTTTTATTCCTTGAAAACAAATTGAGTCCGGAAAGTAATTGTATGTGACGGTGAAGTGGTGGCCATCGTCGGCCACGCGAGGCTGCTAGGGAGAGCGAGTGATCATGGTGGTGACGTAAATGGTGCGTTCACGAGCTCACGCTGTCCCTCTCTGTCCGTCTGTCTCCTTCTGTCTGTCTCTCTGTCTGTCTCTCTATGCCTCCCCGTCTTTCTCTCCGTTTCTCTAGCTCTCCCCACCTCTCTATGTCTGTCTGTCTGTCTGTCTGCCTGAACGTCTCTCTCCATTGCTCTCTAGCTCTCTATCTACCTGTACATTTTCACCACCTATCTATATACATCTACCTCAACCCACCTCTTCTCTCTCTCTCTCTCTCTCTCTCTCTCTCTCTCTCTCTCTCTCGCAGACCTCCGCCATGCACCATTTACCGCAATGTTAACGACAATTTCAAAGCGATCCAGTCTCCAGGATTTGATCCGGATCATCACCAGAAAAATTAATAATCACCTCGAGCTAATGAGAATTTAAGAACTATGCATTCATAACTTTTCGAGTTATTTTGGTAACAGACAGACAGGCAGACAGACAGACAGACAGGCAGATAACCGCCGTGCAAAAACATAACCTCTTTGACCGAGGTAATAAACCGGTGGCCGATTGAGGAGACTGGTACTAATGCATGGGTGTCTCAGATGAAAAGGGTAATAATTCGAAGAATTGCCTAATGCGTGAATTTACGACTATAGTAGAAGGTGTGATTAGATTATAAGAGTGGACAAATTGTACAAAATAGAAGCGAATAGTAGAGCTCTTTGTTGCATGCTATCTATAGACACGTCAGACGGGTGCCCAGAACGTACATCGCGTAAGCTCAGCTTTGTCAAGTCGCCGGGCCCATTGTAAATGGCGCTGAAATTAACTTAGCCGGCTCTCTGTAAATATTCAGGGAATGTAATCATATCTCCATCCGCTGACAACTTCATTTGGAGAAATGTGAGAGCCCTGGGCCATAGTCAGGCCTGTCTCATATTGTGCGCTCTGAGAGAGGAGAGGAGAGGAGAGGGGAGGAGAGGGGGGGAGAGGAGAGGAGAGGGGGAGGACAGGGGAAGGAGAGGGGGAGGAGAGGGGAGGAGAGGGGGAGGAGAGGGGAGGAGAGTGGGCATGGGACAGCAAGGCGCAATCCCTCAGGAGCAGAGTGGGACGAGAGGGGAAGGGGAAATATATTGCGAGAAGCAATAATATTTGGGCCATGAACCTTTGGCAGGGAAAAATAATTGTATCGCTTACATGTGACTGGCTGGCTGGTTGGCTGGTGGGCTGGCTGACTGGCTGGTCGGCTGGCTGGCTCAAGCAGTGCTGAGGCTATTTTTAGCCGACTGTCTCTTGCCTCGGTACACCTCCTGATTCGAGTTGGTTGCCCGGTCGGCCGGTTAACGGGTGCGCTCACGGGTGCGGGTATAGGCAGGGTCTCTTGCGACCGCTCCTCGCGGGGTGACGAGAGGCTCCCCACGCTTACATTCGGTTCGTGTGAGTCCCCGGAATACTACCCCACCCCTCCTATACTCTGTCGTTGTCATTGCTGTTGTTTTCAAAACCCATCGCACCAGGCAAGATAGGTCTCAAATTGGCAGTCGTAACTCAAACACGGGCCTGCAATGGCTGGCGACTCCTCGGATCCGCGGTTAACTGCATGGTCCGTCTCCGCTGTCCATCCGCTCGTCCAGGCGGCCTTCACCACTGACTCCGCCTCTGCTGATTCGAACTGCTTGATTCTTTAAGATTAAAAGATATAGAGCAGCCAACCCTTCCTTTATTTCACAACAGGCAAGCTCCTATGACCTCTATGGCGGCAAACCACAATAGAATGTGCTGCGTGCAACGGGAGAATACCGCGCTGTTCAATGGGTCAAAAGAACATAGAACAATACACGCTCAAAAACCGCGATCAGAATAGTTGGAATTCACTTTCGAGAGAAGCTATAATAGCGATCATGTATCGGACAAAGCAATGGCTTTTTCTAGGTTCATATTGGCATGCAGCTTTCATTTCTTTTCTTTTCCTTTCAGGCATAGGCCCAGTGTCCTCTACGTCCATTCGTCAAGATAAAAAAAGGGAATCGATCTGACACACTGCATGCATGTGTGCAACCTTGGCGAAAAAAAAGCTCTTTCACGCGCAGGTGATGCACTGCGAGGTGCTCCAGGCGCTACATCCAGTCCCGTGGGCATGATCGAGTTCCCAGCGGAGGCGGGCGCCTTAACCAAGGCGCCCCTCGGGCACTGAGGTCGGGACTGTACGCATTATCACATTTCAGAGAGACCGAAGTTAAACTGAGGGGGAGAAGGGAGCGAAAGGTGACGCGGATTCTATGGCGGGTGTAATGGGAAGGTCTGGAATGTAGCTGGTGGCGCGTTCTCGTCACGGCTGCGGGGTCATCGGCGCAGAGTTACCCGTTCGTATTTCCCCCAAACCCGCCAGCTCCCGCACGGAATAGGCCCCACGCGACCGTCTACCCATCCCCCTTCTCCCATGGGTGTTCTGGGGCCGATTTAAGGGGGGGATCGGTTACGCTTCGCGGTGTCCTTCCGCATCGCGATCGTCCCAGAAGACCAGCGCTGCGCGTCCACGCTATTCTCAATATCAGTGTACACAACATTATGCAGAGCACACGCGACATTCATTCTTCTTCCGCTTCAGTTTCTGTTTCAACAAGTTCAACTCAGAATTTAGTGGGCCTGTCGTTTCGATCTTAGCAGGACCGTTTTCCCCGCCTTTGAGAAAGGTCCTGCTTGGATCGAAACGTCAGGCCCACTAAATTCTGAGATTTGCATTTGAGTATAATTTTAGTCAGTAAGCAGTTTGCAACATTTTTGTATATCACTTTAAGTTCAACTCAGATCATCGCTGTGCTATTTGATGCAAAGTAGAGATGATATTCCAGGCTATTCGTGGTGAGGGTAGCAGGTTAACAACGGTTTGAGGCGATACCACGTGTACTGACAATCGCTTTCTTTGCTGGGGGAGTACGGGGGGTCTGCGGTTCTAAGAAGAACCTCGGTTCTTCAATAGGGCGCCAACTTGTGTTTCAACAAGATCAAAACAGACCATCTGAGATCTCAGGCTATCAATGGTGAAGGAAGGTAGCAGGTTCAGAAAACCGTGCAGTGACACCACATAGGCCTATTACACTGACGATCTCTTCTTTTCTGAGGGGTGGTGGGTGGGTGATTCGATTGGGGGTTGGGAGGTTCTGAGAAACTTAAACTTTGGTTCTTCTCAGAACCTCGCAAATCCCCACAAGTGATCGCCAACCCATGGTGTCAACCGCAAACTTGAAACAGTCATTATCTAAACGATGCCAGCAGATCAGTAAAAAAGGTAACATTCTTGGAACGTGCACAGACATTTTGCAATGAAAGTAAAAAATGAAAAAAAAAAATAGGTCTGTTCTGAGAGATATGACATAATATTGGAAATAAGCTATCCGTACACGAGCCTGCATGACTGACTTGGCCTAAACGGAATTTGGTCCACCCAATCGTGCAATTGGCATCCATATACAACTCGCAAGTAAATGGTATTGCTAACTGGCAACAATGTTCGGGGCTTCTATTTCATGTACAGATCGGTGGTTCATCCTCAGTTGAAAGGGCTCAGTCGGGCGGACGTGGCGCCGAAGCATCGAGGAGTACAAACCGCAGATACGACCACTCCATCGACGCACCTATAAAAAAAAACCTAATCCGATCCAATCCCTGAAATTCGCGGAAATCTGCTTTCTCTCACCGAGTGATGAAACAAATCCCTCATATCTCCACTAGCTTTCCTCTGTCCGTCATCTGTAAGCCGGCTGTATTTACATCTCCACCCTTCCTATCTGCCCCCGTCCTTGTCAGCCATCAGCAGAGACCCCTTGCCTGCTAGGATCGAAACGTCAGGCCCTCTCACATGCTGTTTTTTTTATTTCTCATATCGCTCCTGTCATCGTCTTCAAAATCGCGGATGCAACTGGCAATAATGTTCATGCAGTCGATGTTTTCATTTCTGCGCGGCCTGACAGACACACATACCCATTTCTGTATCCTTGTGGAGACATTGCTTTGTTCTTGTGCGCTATACAGGCGAGTGAGAAACGATGTTTTTAAGAATCCTCTCATTTTCAACCACATTTACTTTCATGGGTAGACATTTGGGATTATTTCCAAATATCAGTTTCGTGAAAACCTTGTGGAGGGATATCTACACACCTTTACAATTTCCCTGTGGAGACCTATTCAACCTATCGGTCTCCACTTAGGTCTCCACAAGGCACTAGAATAGCGCACACACCGACAACTCCCTCACACACGAACGGCCCACCTGTGCACATTTTGACTCAATGATTTGTCTTCTGGGGGGAAATGAAAAGCAACTCCATCTCCACCTTCCAAATACTGTATTGTCGGCCAATTTTGTTTTCAATTTGAAGTCGATTCCGGGAATCGGGGGGTGGCTCTATCTAGGGGCCAGTCTTCAGAATGATCATCATTATGAAGATTCCACCATTTTGAAGATTCCTTTGGCAAGATTCCTTCTCGGAAATGACTGTATTATAGGAGGTAAGTGGGTAAAAAACATCCGCTCCTCGGGGAAGATTAGAATCGGACCGGGCCTCCTGAAAAATAAATTTGAGGATAGAGGGTAAAATAAAAAAAAAAAGGCCAAATCAAAACAACCCAATCCACGCCGTATCCGAAATAAGGCATCTAAATCGATTGCAATATCTAATTGCCTTAAAAGGCCGTTCTGCGGACGGCTATACGTACCGGTTTTCCGGTTAGCGCGGTGGAACTACACTGCTGGTAGTCGGGGCTCTTGCACGACTCTCCGTGATTGAAGACTGCTATATGCTCCGTGGGGTTATTAATAATAACTCCCAATCATTAAATGAAGGCAGGCCATATACGCTAAATTTGCAAAGTGCCCAATTTCCGGACATTCCAAATTGGAGAAATGACTCACTCATCGGGATGTTTGTAACGGTATGAGACATTCCGTGGAATTTTAGCGGTGTCGAAAATCTGCCGTTTTCGAGAAAAGAGCTGGTGAATTTCCGCGTCGGAACAAAGAAAAGAGTTCCTTTTACAAAATACCGCCCTCTCAATTACCGCCCATTTAATTTGTTTTCCGCGTTTTTTCTCATGACATGGTTGACGGACTTAGCAGAAACATTTACACAGGTGTGTTATTTTATGTATACGTTAATTTTGACAAAAATAATGGCAGCGATTCTTTGAGCTTCGCAAATGGTGCACCGTACCTTTAAAGACTGCATTTTACCGCGTGCCGCTGGCAGCGAGGGATCTCCGAAGACTGTCTCCTCTTCTTCTTGAACAAAAGAATGGCCATCGGCCATTCAAAAGGTCTGTTTAATATCAAAGGTAGCCAACAGCATTGGGATGAATTTGGAAAGCGCTTTAATTTGCAAACCCAAAGGTGTTCGTGGACCGATATTCATGTATGCAATTTGGCGTATAGGAAGTTGACGTTTTCATCTCGAAAAACAGCCATCTATGATTATTTCTAGCCCTGTAAAGTTAACATTTAATCGATCACTGAGGATATCACTAATTAAGTATTAGAAATAGATATATCAGCCACAGAAGTATTTCTATTAGACCAAAATGACCACCGTGCAAATAATTATCAAGAATTCGGATCAACCATGCATCAACCATCAATAACTACCCATCAGTGGTCGTAGGTCGAATACAGTCCATTTCTAAATGAAGAGCCCGACGTTTCGGTCCTAGCAGGACCTTTCTCTGTCTTGAGAGAAAGGTCCTGCAAGGATCCAAACGTCGGACCATTGTCAGACATTATTCGACCAGCGACCACTCGTGTAGCCTTGACCAAGGCGTTGGTGGCCGATTTAGACATCAAAATCCGGCCTAGTATAGCCTAGTAGTACGGTGCTTTGCGCAACATCGTTGCGAAATGCAGCACCATTGATCCACTCAAAGCTTTCGCACCATACCCCGCCCGTAACTTGCGTCCGTATTATGTCGCGTGTGCGTCTCCGAGGGCGGCCAGAACAGCTGCGTACAGACTCGTACGCAACGTACGTACGCACACAGGCTATTGTACGTGGTATGGCAGCGTTGCAGTTCTGCGAGCCGTGTACAGCTTGCACGCAGCGCGGTATAGTGCCGTTGTGCCGTGGTTTGCGCGCGTTTGGCCCCCGAATCTCTGACCGGAGCCGTACCGGAGAGACCGCCTTGTACAAGGCTACCACTCGTGTGAATATTAACCCTGACACTTAATAGTGTCTCCCGGGGAAAGTTGCACATCTGACCTGAGACACGAGCCGGAACTGTTTTTTTAATCAACAGCGGGGTGGCTCAGGGCTGTGTCAGCCTGTGCCAAGGTTTCTGTCTTGTTGGTATATGCACGAAGGCTCCGCCAAGCTGTCTGTTTTTGCTCCCGGAGAGGGGAATAATACGAGTCAGCAATCCGTCTGTATTTTCTATGAATACAGTCGGGGCGGTGGAGACACTTTCCAACTTCCTTCCCAAGCGCGGCACACGGGAGTGTGTACACCTTGTTTGGGCTGTCAACAACTGGGTCACCAGTTTGGCGGCGGGCAAAGGCACCGCTGGGGATTTTAATTTCCAGAGATAAAAGGACCGTTTCGCCGAGGCGATAAAGATCCGGCACTTTAGAAGGTCCGTCCGTATCATATATAGGCGTGTGTGCGCAACGAGGGGACTCTAGGGATGGGTCCGACCCGACTAGACTGAGAAGCGAGGAAATGCGTGGGATGTCATCAATATTAAAATAGATGTGAAGAGTTCCAAACTCCACAGCGCAATGCATTCACTTTTTAAGATGGTCAGAGGTCTTGAGACGTATATTTCTGTATGGTTCTATTCGTAGATTGCATCAGTCTAATAATCTTCATCATCCTCAGCAATCCCATCTGCCTCATCGTCGGACAGGGTGCTCTGGCCGTCGTCAGGGCCTCTATTTGTGACGGAGACACCAGCGTTAACCTTCCCCATACCACCATCGCCACTATCAGTCAGTCAGTCAGTCAGTCAGTCAGTCAGTCAGTCAGCCAGCAAGCAAGCAAGCCAGTCTTGTCAGTCAGTCAGCCAGCTAGCAAGTCAGTCAGTCAGCCATGTATAGTCAGTCATTCAGTCCGTCAGTCAGTCAGTCAGTCAGCCAGTCAGCCAGCCAGCCAGCCAGCCAGTCAGTCAGTCAGTAAGCCAGCCAGGTATAGTCAGTCATTCAGTCCGTCAGTCAGTCAGTCAGTCAGCCAGTCAGCCAGCCAGCCAGCCAGCCAGTCAGTCAGTCAGTAAGCCAGCCAGGTATAGTCAGTCATTCAGTCCGTCAGTCAGTCAGTCAGTCAGTCAGTCAGCCAGCCAGCCAGCCAGCCAGTCAGTCAGTCAGTAAGCCAGCCAGGTATAGTCAGTCATTCAGTCCGTCAGTCAGTCAGTCAGTCAGTCAGTCAGTCAGCCAGTCAGCCAGCCAGCCAGCCAGCCACAATCCCACACCGTCAAATTCAAGATGACGGGCACACTTGGATGCTTCGCTCGGCGGCACACCACGACCCGCTCCAGAAACGCGACCGCCAACCCATGCAGGCCCGCCGGCAGCGAGACTGCGCGTTGAGAAACCTTTCCGCGTGTTCACGTACATCCACGCTCATGCGCGCGGGCTTTTTGGGGCGTTTCGCGGTCGAACCCGTTCGAAAACGTCGCTTTTTTTGTCTGGGACAAACGGAGGAGAATGGGGGAAGGGGAAGAGGAGGAAGAGGTGGGGCTAACGATCCCGTGTGCACACAGCCGATGCCTCTGCCAATATAGGATGACGCGATCTGTTTTGATTAAGATCAACTCGGACCGTTGCCCCGTTCGGAGGAAGTTGACGGAGAAGGTGTCAGCGGGGACGGACCCAACAACCACCCACCCCCCCCCCATCTAAGATCCAAAGCGGCGTGTTCACTGCGACAGACACAACATTAGACATCGCACGAATACAAAAGAAAGGGAGGGTGACAAACACGCTCCGTTACGACGGTCCCGTGCCGCAACCTCACGGTCAGCATGCGAGAATGATGAGATGGACGATGATTGATCGCGCAAGCGGCGGGAATATTTTTTTTTTCTCGGACGCATCGCGTCCATCAAGGGATTTATACATCTTTGCCCTGTGGCGTGTCCTCCCTCCACGTCGCCATCCGTTATTGGCACTTCATATAAGTTTCAATTACGAGATATAATATACTCGTGAATAATAAACACAGTCACACAAACAGATGCGTCGGGGGAGGGGAGGGGGGGAGGGGGGGAGGGGGGTTAACGCTGCCGGTAATACGACCCGGCCAGTCCAGCTACTCCCCGGCGTCAAAGAGAAAGGAGAAAGAGAGAGAGAAGATTGTCTATCTTCGACATCTTCTCTGTGCCTTCCGCCCCTATCGCTATCCCTCATGCGCTTACACTTTCTCTCTCTCTCTCCTCTCTCTCTCTCTCTCTCTCTCTCTCTCTCTCTCTCTCTCTCCCTCTCTCTCTCTCTCTTTCTCTCTTTCTCCCTCTCTCCTCCTCTTTTCTCTCTTCATGTCGTTCTCTCCCTCCCTCTTTCTTTCTCCCCCCCCTCTCTCTCTCTCTCCCTCTCTTCCTCTCCTCTCTTTCCTTTCCTACTTCTCTCTCTAGCCTTTCTCTATCCCTCTCTTCCTCTCCTCTCTCTCCCTCTCTCTCTCTCCCTCTTCCTCTCCTCATTCTCCCCTCTCTCTGCCTCCCTCTCTACTCTCTCCCCTTTCCCCTCCCTCTCTTTCTGTCTCTCTCTCTCCCTTTCTCGCGGTCTCTCTCTCTTCACCCTACACCAATATTTCCCCTCCTGGGTGGAATAGCATACAACGGCTGCACGGCCGCGGTCATAAACACTTGAAACTTAAGCATGTAATCCGACGAGCTCGATTCTTGATCATGCCTTTTCCCACCATCACAAGCTACAGAACCAGCTTTTGTGCACATGGCGGTCAGTTGTGACTATCGTAGCCCGCTTTCGTACGGGAGAGCGAGCGTCATCCCCCCCCCCCTCACCTCACACACATCGCTACCATCTCGGTCTGTCACGAGATCTGGCCAATTCAAGGGGCTTCTTTCTGCCAGTCTCTCGTCCCCAATTCGCCATTCAGAGCGGTCCCCCACCCTTCTCCCTCTCGCTCTCCCCCCCCCCCACCCCATCTTCCCTTTCCAAGCACGTTTTTATTCATGGTATTCGCACGCGGCAAGGACAGACGCTCGTCAGTGAGGGGAACGGTGCGCGGCGATAAACAACTGACGGTTAGTTCCAACTGCCGTACTCCGAGGAGGAGACAAAAAGGGAAAGAAAGAGCAGATATTTCCTCTAATCCACGAAGTCCTCCTACAAGGTTTTCCTGACACAATGGTGGAGGCAGCGCCATTGTCCGGTACGGCTAAGATGCATTTAGGTAACATTAGGAAATCGTAGCCAACAGGAAGTCGTGCTTGTCACAATAGGCTTCCCATGTCCCTGTTCAACTCCACTCACATTGTCTCCAATAAGCGCAGTCAAAGTGCACCTTTAAGAAGACTGCCTGATATAACCGATGCACAAGAAAGAAGGTTAATCGAGGTTTTCATGGGGAAGGTGTCCTTTGCAACAGAGTTTTCAGTTGTCGTGAGTTCCCCGGCCTATAATGGCCGTGCTTCTTAATCAATCATTCTGGAGAAGATACAAAATATATCAATCTTCAGTGTTGGGCAAAGACTTCATTTCAAAATATTTCATGAGACATGGGCAAAAGGCGTACACGTTTAGAGGCTAGTAAATAATTTCAAACTTAATCATGTTTAATTCAAAATTATGGAGCATTGTTTGACGTGAAGTACAGTTAGTATTGTCTCTTATAGCCTCATTCCTCATGCTACCGAAAATATTTGAGCAATCATTCATTGTTAGATGTTCTACCTAAGGTGCTTCACCCTCAAAATTGTATTCCCAAATCTAGCAGATAGACAGTTCCCAGTTTCAGCATACAAATGCTGCATTTTAAGTGCAAGAGCATTAGTGGGGATACAGTACATGGATATGCTTAGTACTGACTGGAATGAACCAAAGCAATGTACACATTGCCCTCCTCAAATTCCACCAAAATCCAATAGAATCACAAAATACCCTACCAAATTCCACCAAGTCTGAAAAATTACCATAAAAAGCAAGAAATCCTTGAAAACCCATCGAAATGCACAAATCTTAGAAACCTTCGTGCAAATGTAATTACCCTCCTTTGGAATGGTGTTCAAAGATTAGTTTGTTTCCTACATCCAATGTTTTTAGTCCCCCAAATCTCCACACAGTTTACAGGTAAGCAAAGCAGTCAATCACTTATCCCAAATTCTTATCACTGTAATTGTTAGCCAGTTTCAAAACAATCTCCTTCATCTGAACAAACAAATGATTGACTTCATTTTTTTTTCAGTCAAAAGATTGCTGGTCCCTATTTCACATAACATAAGCAGTGCATTGAGTGCAAGTGCAAGTGGCATTCGTTTCCCCCCTGTGGAGCACAGGCAACACAGAAAGGGCAGAATGTTTGGGAACAGATCCCGAAATAATACAAAAATCTAAACA
>OX465112.1:9596121-9624490 GCA_949987565.1 Luidia sarsii
GAGACAGAGGGAAAGGGGAGGGAGGCAGGGATATTTAGGGAGATGGAGAGAAGATAGAGAGAGAAGAGAGAGTGGGAGAAGGCAGGTACTGTAATGGAATCGCCAACTGAAAGGGCAAAGGCTCTGAATTGAGGCATTTGGCCAATTTGCACTTGCAATGTGATAAGTGAGATATCCAGTTTGTGTAAACCCATAGCCCGGGAATGTCGTCAATGTTCATTTCCATTTCCAAAACCAAAAGCAACAGCTCTGGCTCCAGTTCTGCTGACTTTTGCCTATTTTTTTAAATTTTGTTTACATTGTAGGTAGCACATATCAAGATACACAACCAACAGCTGGCTGGTGTTTTGAGGTAGACTATACCCGGATCTATCTGCGTTGGTTTTGAGCAAGATAAATAACCCTCAACGACTATCCACTACTTGTATCTAGAGCTTCTGAACACACACACAAAAAAAGGTCAGAACGGGAGCCTTGGTTTCAGAAAATACGATATCGTATTGACACTGCATAATACAGTGTATCAGTGATAGGCCATGCTTGTGGTTTCCAGGCAAACGCATATCAACGCCGGGTATCTGATGTTTTCTCAGGGCTTGTAAATCAATAATGATAGCACCGCGGGGACGGTTGTCGTCTCTGAAGCGCCGAGATAGCAAGTTGCCATAAATGCGACGAGACGGAGACTTTGACCGCGGCTTTGCTGGACAGTGCACCTCGTGCAGACACAGCGTGGGTCAACGGATCCCACGCCTAGGTCATGTCTCACTAGTCTCTGACCGCACAGCTGGACATGCACAAGAGATTGGTCGGTGGAAAGAGCTAACTGACAGATAAAACAAAAACTGCTGACTGCAGACATGCCAAGTCCGCAGATTTACCAGATTTCAAAACAACTTTCTGGTTTGCAGTGATTGATCACATTATGCCCCACCTTTCCAAAAAGGAGCCCCATACATGTACCATCCTACATGTACCCCCTTCCCACCTAATGCTACCCATTCCACCAAACCTTATCCGCCCAACCCCACCGAACCCTACCCCCATCCTACCCCACTCAACCAAACCACTACCGACCCTATTCCATCCAACCCCACCATATCTAACCCTACCTGCCCCAGCCTACCCCATCCTACCCATCCTCACCAAACCCTACCCCATCCTACCCCACCCAACCAAACCACTACCGACCCCATTCATCCTACCCCATCACATCAAACCCTAACCGCCCCAGCCTACCCCTTCCTACCCCACCCAACCAAACCCTACCCCATCCTACCCCACCCAACCAAACCCCTACCGACCCCATTCCATCCTACCCCACCATATCTAACCCCACCCGCCGCATCCTACCCCACCCAACCAAACCCTACCCCATCCTACCCCACCCAACCAAACCCCTACCGACCCCATTCCATCCTACCCCACCATATCTAACCCTACCCGCCGCATCCTACCCCACCCAACCAAACCACTACCTAGTACCCCATTCCATACTACCCCACCACATCTAACCCTACCCGCCCCACCATACCCCATCCTACCCCATCCTACCATACCTCTCCAAACCCTACCAACCCCAGCCATCAAACCCTACCCATCCGATCAAATCCTACCCACCCAACCACATCCTACAAGCCCTACAAACCCTAGTCCATACTACCCAACCACATCAAACCCTACATGTGTGTGTACCAAGCCCATCCCATCAAACCATATCCCACCCCATCAAACCCTTTTAGATCCAACCCACCCCAACCTACCCAGCCCCACTAAACCCTATCAACCCCACCCTCCTCCCAGAATCAACAACCCCTCTCCCCGAACACTGACAGAAATTTAACACCCCTTTAAAAGTCCAAAGGGTAATGTCCTTAGTACATCTTTGACAACAAAAGAATAAAAAAACACTCCACCTCTGAAGAGTTAGGATCATGATCGCTGAAGAGTAAAGAGGCAGTTCCCATGGCCCCTAGTTGGCATATCATGAAAGTCCAATAAATGGTAAGGGAGAGTGAGCCTCCCTTGGACAGAAAGGGAATGAAGAGTCCCAGGCAGGGCTGCAAGTCAACGACCACCAGGAGCAGAACGACAGAGAAGGGGAGGAGGGAGAGAAGGAGGGGGAAGAGGGGAGGGATCGGAAAGACTTTAGAAAAAAAGTACATAAATCAGCGAACAAATATAAAAAAATAATGATATCATCTTGCGATAACGAATCTTTATGGCTTGCCTGGCTAGACGGAGGCTGTGTACCTTCATCATTTCATGACAGGAAGATAACGTTTCCCGCGGATATCCTGGGGTGTGTCCATCGGCCCACACTGATTTCAAAGATTACCAAAACGGTACCATGGGGCAAAGCAGATATTAACATACATAGAGAAAAAAATGATGGCACTAATAGAGCCTATGAAATACTTTCAGAGAACGATCCTTAAAAACCAGAATGGTTTGGAGATTTCTAAATGCAATTTACCAACCCAGAGGGCAATGGACTTGTATGTGGGATGGAGAAGACCATAACAGGGTCTCACATTGGGACATGATAGTGGTCTCGTCACCACGCAATGGTGCTGATTGCAGCAGTGTTACGGTGCTAAGCCCATCTCCACCCACGTGCACTTAAGAAGACGTTCATACTTCATAAACCCAACATAATCCAACAGATGCTAACAGGTTTGCTCCCACCTGCACATACAAATTGGAGATACAGCACCTACTGAACCCAACAAAGTCTGTTTGAATTTGATAGAATTCTGCTGAATTTAACAGAACCCCCTCCAAAAAACAAAAACAAATGATCACCATGCTCTAAATGTACAATCTGGGATGCCTGCTTAATTCAAATTAGCCAGGAGGAATCCATTCGGATCCATTTCAATCCTGCAGGATCCAACATAGTAATCTGACAGAGTACAACAATGAAATCCATAATTTCTATTGAAATCCATCAAGTATCAAGTACTGAACCCAACTGCATACATGTTCAAACAGCCCAACAGACCCTACAGAACCCACTCCAACCCAAACCAAATCTAACCGAATCCTAGAGACTCCAACCAAATCAACAAATGTTCATTGTTTTCCTACAACTGAACATTGAATCATTGATTCATCTAATGCACATCAACGGGGGTTTCCTATCTGTGAAATATTTATAGCAATGAGGAAGGGAAGGGACAGACCACACTCTTGTTTCCTTCTGGCCTTTACAGTTCTCTTCCAAACTCGCAGTTACAAATTGTTTGTTCTCAGCTTTTTTTTTTCTAAATTCATTTCATCGTTGTCATCTTGTAGACACTTTTATATCAATCTCAGCATGGCTGGAACAGGAAAGAAAGGAGGGAGATGTAATAGAGAG
This sequence comes from Luidia sarsii, assembly GCA_949987565.1. Lineage (NCBI taxonomy): Eukaryota > Metazoa > Echinodermata > Asteroidea > Paxillosida > Luidiidae > Luidia > Luidia sarsii. The sequence continues at coordinate 9,599,483 of OX465112.1, forward strand.
GGAGAGAGAGAGAGAAAAAAAAACAACCGTTTCTACGGGAAAGAGAAAGAAAAAAACAACAAATGCAATTAAGAAGAACTAAAAATGGGAAGATGGAGGGGAGAGGGGAGGGGGGAGGAGGTTGAGCTGACCGGGGGAGGGGAGGATGAGTCATCGGTGGCATTAGACGGCCGATGAATTGGCGAGGAAGAGAAGAGACCGGAGAGTGAGAGAAAATTAGAGAGAGAGGGGCACTGAGGTAAAAAGCACGACACAGACAGGAAGAAGGTGCTGGCGAGGACGTTGAAGGGATGCGAGGAGGACGAGGAGAACACTCTAGAAAAATGATGCGAGGGAAGACAAATTCCACCCCAAAAAAGGGACAAGCTTTTTGAGAAGTGGAAGTGCGCGGATCAAGTAAATAAAAGCATGGAGGCTGATGCTGAGGAATAGGCTTGTATAAGAAGAAGCATCCTAAATAATAGGCCCCCTCCCCTCTCTTTTTCAGGGCTCAGAAATGAGTTAATTACTTCCCTTCACATTGGAAGACACTGGCATTTTTTTTTGCTTCAGGGGGGGTCGTAAGATCTTGGCCTTTTTTTTTTAGAAGGATTCACTGTTGCTCAAAAGAGACCTCTGGCTCTTCCCAAATTTGGATGTTTTGGGTGATTTGGTTGTTGTTAGGTAATCAGTTGGGGGACTGTTATGAGATGAGAATTGAGTAAAAGCGACACGTCTGCAGGATTGTTGGAGAACAGGCAGGGATTGGTTTCAAGACTGTGCAGGAATGAAGCCCCTCCCACCCCCTGTGTCTGCACTGACTCGTGTGTGCTGTCAATGCTTCAGAATTTGCCTGAAGCAATTCAAATTTGTGAAGGGGCTTCCGAGTACAAGTCTCTCCCCCCACCCACAGAATAGATCGTGGATTTTTTTGTTAAATCTAAAGAATGTTGAATCTATATATTGAGAGAATGCTTTTCACTTTCAGGCTGCTAAATTTTTGGGCAATTTAGAAATTTGCAAAAGCACCAATGAAAATTTGACTGGATCCAGACTTGAGTCCAAGACCTGTTTACTGATGAGCTATATATATACACTGTTGTCACTGAACATTTCAAGCGTTTGGTTGCTTGAGTTACTTCTCTATTCACCACCCCACATCAACTAGCGTGGTAGTCAAGTGGTTTAGACATCTATACAAGAGATAAGTCACATGGTTGAATCCTGCCAAGAGATATGGCAAGGAATTGAGTATACAGTACAAGCTACACATTAGGAAAGAACAACCCCTCACTGAATTCAATCAACATCAATTACTTAAGGTGATATACAAAAATGTTGCAAACTGCTTACTGACTAAAATTACCAATGTACATCAATTACTATTATTTTTTTTCATTTTTTTTGCAGCCGAAAAAAAGTTGCTTAGAACAAGCACTCCTTGTGCTCAAGCCAGTGAGAAAGACAAAATGCAATTCAGAGTACCAGTCACAAGCAAGGTATAGTAAAGAGTTGTTGGCTGGTGCCCCGTCCCTCAGGAGCACACTATCAACATTCCACGGGGCCAGCGTGCAGGTAAAGATGCGGACATCACTTCTCCATTAGCAACATGCAGCCCAGGAGAAATGAAGACTGAAATTGAAGCCAGGAATATCGTTCATCTTCGGGCTGAATCGATACAAATTACTCAATCAATGCTGTGTAGCAGGGACCACAGGCAGGGGGAAAAACCAACATTACAAGAATGCCAGCGTGGAGTCCCACTGCCGGAGAGGGAACTAAAAGCAACAGAGTCAGGGGGACACTGTGGAGGGTTTTCTGCGGGAGGGAAATCAAAGCAAAGGAAAGTTTGAAAAAACGAATTGAGATATTGAAAAGAAAAGCTGCCACATTCAGACAGCCTATCGGTTATCAATACCCTGCACTTTGTGGACGGGGATGGATTTCCCGGTGAACCCATGTTTTCAGATGCATACACCTGAATATGACCAAATAGGATGCATTCGGACAATGCACACACACACACACACACACCCCCCCCACACACACACACACCCACCCCCCCCCCACACACACACACACACACACACACAAAGGTGAGAAAGAAGAAAAAGCAGTCGAGAAAGACGGTGAGAAAATGCCCTCCATTTCCTGCGATTATTAAATTGGGAGTCACACGGCGGCCGCGCTTCTGCATTTATGAATAGCCAAACGACACACATGCATTGCCCAAGATTCTATCAAAGTCGTTTCTTTGTTTCTCTAAAGGGAGAGAGAGGGGGAGGGGAAATAGAAAAAGCCCTCCCCCACATTCCTGTCTGACAATCTCTTTAATATAATTTTCAATCAATGAGAAGGTGTCACTTCCATCTTGCCCCAATCATCGGACAAGACTCTACAGAACCTGACAAGGTGTTCACCAAAATGGACCCATTTCCATCTGCACAGGGCCTGGCCCGCAAATCTGACTGTACCTAGATTCGTGTATACATTGTACATGAAGTCTTTAAAAAAAAAATCAGTAAAAAAAGAAGAAGTAAGGTCCCAAGTAAACACAGGTCCCTTAATTTTGCAACACATGCATTTCATTGTGAAATAAAATTGTATTTTGTGTCAGGCCCCAAACATTTTAAAGAATCAAGCTTGGGCCAAATTGTGGATGCATGTACGATGATTGTACCTAACCAGCTAACAGAAACAATAACAACACCTCTTAGGAAAACATGACGGTCTGCCAAAGACATGACTACTCTCAAGAAATTGGGCATCCCATCCCCTCCCTGTAGTAAATAAAGCCTTGCTAAAGTCTGTGGGGCATGTGCCTGTATTAAATAGTTCAGTAGGTCCATTTTGTCAATTTCATTGCAACTTACGACCAATCGCAAGGTGATGAGCGATGCACAGAAACAACATGACCAATCACAATTTACAACGGGTTATCCATCGTATCTTTTTTGTATGGAGAATCCCCAACCACAAGGCCCAAAAGGCCAATCAGTGTGATGGCTAAGAAGGGGAGAAATGGGAACACAAACAAGGAGGAGATCAAAGGTTAGAAAGACATATATCAAGTTACAATGCAGCGTAAGACATTGTTGAAAATCCAGCCCAGGTTTCCCAACAGACTCCACCACGAAACGCAGAAATGGAATAGACAGACCAATGCTGGCTGGCATTGGCTCTGGGGTGTGCTTCAGCGAGAAGAGGCCAAGAATGCGGCAAGCCCGCTTGTTTAAGCATCTCGCCCAGTTGCCCGGGCAAGGGGGGAACCCATCGGAGGATGCCGACGAGATACCAAGCGAGACTTCCCTCGACAGACCCGCTGATACGCTCCCCGAGTCATCTGTCTACGGCCGCGGCCAATGGGGCAACGAATGATCCCCCTCCCCAAAGTGGGTAGGGCACTCCAAACCGAGAGGACTTAAAAAGGAGGGGCCTAGCTGCCAGCATTTCCTGCGCACGCTAATGCCACTGGAATCAATCAAAACCTGCATACACCTATGGTATGGTCTTTCTACTGTGGTCTTACTGCTGGCCCCAGGCCCACTCCCAGGCTGCAGCACTGCCCAGCATAAAGGGCGGCTTCATCGTTCATTCCTGACTATAACCCGTGGCTTCTCATTCAGGGTGGCTCGAGCCTAATTCATTACCGGAGACTCGGAGGGACATGATTTCCAGAGGCTGGGAGGGGGGAGGGGGGGGGAGTGACGGGGCGGGGCAGAGGTGGATGGATGGAGCGAGGATTAATTAAGTAAAAAAAATGAAATGTGGGGTGCCGGCCAACAAGGTGAATGCAGGAGGAGGCGGGACTCTTGGGGTATGAGTGGAGTTTGGGTGAGAGTGTTGCAATGAGACCCCTTCAGGCTTGAGAGGGAGATGAATGCACTCAGTTGGCAGCGGCGACTGATCACCATGCAATGCATTCAGAGCTGCTCAGTAGGTAAGTCTGTCTGTCTGTCTGTCGATTCTTAAGACTGCAGTCTCTTCAGGCAAACCCAAAGGAGACAGGCAGCATCCCAATTATTTGGCAGCAGGAGGGGAAAATTGCTTGGAACCAGTATTCCTCATGCCTGGTGAGCCGGTGAGGGAGACAGAATGCAATGCAGATCGAGTACCAGTCGCAAGCAATGGTACACATTCTTGGCCGGTGTCCCGTCACTCAAGAGCACACTTGTCCGTGTTGCCAGTGTCCAAGTAGAACTAGGACATCACTCCTCCGTCAGCAATGTGCAGACCAAGAGAAATGAAGACAGACATTGGAGCCAGGAATACCGCTCATCTCTGGGACGAATTGATGCAGATGCGGGAGGGATACTGGATGTGACAGGGTGGGGTGGAGCATGTCGACAGAGCGAGGATTCAATATTGAAGGAAAGAGAAAGAGAAAAAAGACCAGAGAAAGCACTCGTTTTTTTTAAGGCTGTCTCGGCAACGAGTACCTTTCGCAGATCCCTAACAGTGACACGTTTTATTTGTTGAGAGCCAAATTTCTTTCCTCAGCTGCTTCACTTCAAATCATCTCAACTCTCATCTCACCTGACACTGATGAGGGGGAAAGGTAAAAGCCCACTTAGACAGACTGCATCACTACTCTTGGTAACGGGACACCCCGTCCCTTCCCCCCCCCCCCCCGATCTCAACACGGCTACCCGGCTTGTCCGTCAGTTTGTCAAAGCGATTGTTTGGCTCCGACTGCTGTGCCCGATGCTCCCGTCACCGTTGCTTTTGCTTACCTCGCCTATAAAACACAACACGCCGTGCAATCTACATCCCCGCCCCGCCACCCCCATGTTTGCCGTTCAGATCCGATTACGCCCGAGGATGTGCAGCGGCCAGGCAGTTACACCGTCCTACTCTCCCACCAAGCTCCATCCCACTCTCATCAGTGCACATCCAATCCCCCCCCTCCGATTCCTAGTTGCCGGAAGTGTCACACGCACAAAAAGTCGGCGTGACACCTCCTTTCCGTCATTTGACAGAGTTGGGAGAGTCACGGAGGAGGCAGTGGTTGGGGGGTGGGGGAGGGGTTGACTAATAACCAGATCGCTTTAAGAACATTGACAAGTTGAAAACAACATCCTGCCAAAATATCGCCTCCCCGCGGCTAGGCTGATCAGATGCAACCGTGTCATGTTGATAACCACGCACAAAGTTACCTTGCCAATGCCACGGTGAGATACAAAAAAAAAAAGGAAGGAAGGAGGAAATCAGATCAATAACCCATTTGTCACACTTGTGAGAAGGGAGATCCATGTCCAGGCCTCCCTCCCTCCTCTCCTCCTGTCCCACTCCCGCCCACGCCAAGATTAATAAAGATGTTCAATTTCTGGGCTGGGCCGTTGGCATTCGATACAGGGAGGGAGGAGCGGACCAGCCAGTGTGCACGTATTCCTCATTTGGGCCTTGATGGGTTGTGGCATTTTGGCAGAGACAAACCTTGGACGTGACAACCGGTGGCAATTCCTTGGGAAAAAAACAACAACAAGTCCCTCTCATCTTGAAAAGTTGATGCGCCAATTTGGACGGGGCATTCATAGAGTGGATCCCAATGACAAAAATAAATCATCCATGTGTCTCGGGGACATTTTGCGAGTGTGACGTGGCAACTAAAAAAAAACTCAACAAATGAGTTTTGTGTACTATGGATGTGCTAGATCGATATTCGGCAAGTCACAAATTTCAATTCTTAAAATTTAGTGGGCCTGACGTTTCGATCCTTGCAGGACCTTTCTCAAAGGCAAAGGCTCTGCCTTTGAGAAAGGTCCTGCTATGATCAAAACGTCAGGCCCACTAAATCTTAAGATTTGCATTTTGGTAATTTTAGTCAGTAAGCAGTTTGCAAAATTTTTGTATATTGATCACCTTAAGTCACAAATTTCATTCGGGAATGAGTCTAAAGCACTGCAATGAGGTACATGGAAGCATAAATGTGACCCGGCACAAAGACATGAGGAATATCCCACCAAAACACCTTGTGAGTTAACAACGCCTGAAGTTAAAGTATCTCCACAATTCAATTAAAAATCAATCTTCTTTCTTTTTTATTTTCGGAAATGTTATGTATTAGAGGATATATTTTGATATCATTTGAAAGCTAATGGTATACTCTTTCACATCATTAGAAAACCTGAAAATCTCAAAAGTGGGGTTATTCTTCATTATGCTATGCCGGGTCACAAATATGCTAGGCAAAACCCTGTATGTATCCCTTTGCACATCCTGAAGTGCTTTTGGTTTTGTTCATCGTTCTAGCCTGACTTTGGCCCCACTGTGAACGCCAGTTGTGGGGACAATACCCTTAGGTGGCCCAAGAAAGTAATGAGGCGAGGCACCGCACAGTTTACTATGCCGGGGAAGCCGTGCTACACATGTCTGGATAAAAAGCTATTAGTCCGTTTCCTTTCCTTCATTCCTTTGGCTACTCGGGTAACAGATGATCTATTCAGTCACACCATGAAACCATCGATCAACTAGGATGATTGCCTCGCTTTGACAATCAAAGAAGGATCATCTACCATTTGAATGATGATTAAGCATCCAAATTTGAAAAGCCTTGCTTCGTACAATCAGGTTACCAGCTAAATGTCCACAAGTTTGTATTTTAAGCTGTGCACCTGCTATTGCAATAAAAGCCAAACACAACAAGCATCTCATGCAATGCAATTGGTAATCTTGGGGGGGGGAGTACCAAGAAAGATTTGATATAGATTAGTAAGTTTGATTGCTTCAGCAGCTCTGTGAAATTGGTCTTAGAATGTGAAGATATTCGTGCCATAAGGAGAGACCAAATGCTCTAGGGATTCCCATCATTCCCAGACTTGCACTCAGGATCCATCACTTGGATCAGTTGACCTGCACACAAGCTGAGATATGATTCTGCCTTTGAGAAAGGTTCTCTGGAGGATTTCACAAAGCCTAATGATGCATCACCGCTCATGATGGATAACCCATCATACGTACCTGTAGATGGGATGGGCCATACGGTTTAAGCGCATCTCCCATCGTCTTGCAATTGGTCGTAAGTTACGATGACTTGGATGAAATTGACCACAGCAAATTTAGAAATATCAAGCCCACTGAAACCCTTTGTACACATATCAGAACATCGCAATCAGTTAAGCAGTTTGAAACCCTCAGGGATGACCTAAGGTTAAGGTGTTTCATCCCAAACTCCAGGCAGCATATGTTATAATGTACATGTACAAGTAGGTCCTATTAGACAGTCATTCCTTCCAATGCCCACGGTGACAGCCGACGGAACTACTTTGGAGAAAACCGTGAGCCTGATTCAACCAGGCGTCCCTCCAAAAAAAATAACTGAAGATCTACTACTCGGCCTCATGGCTTCGTGTCATACGCACGCACAACTCTGGAAGGCAATCGCAGCTCAAAAAAAAATATCTGCCTGCCGCTTCCAATTGAATTCAACTCCCTGAGTCAATGGGCCCTCTCTGTGGAAATAGTCAGGGAAGAGGTCGTTCACTGCCAGTGGACTAACAAACAAATTCAAAACGACAATTGTCAGCGAAAGCTTAGAGACATTCTCCAGCCATGGCTAAATAGATTTCCTCCATGAACAAAATTCTCCATTCCCGGAATTTTTATTGTGATAAACATTTTTTATTTTTTTTTGATAATTCAGCTGGCAGTGCATTCAGTTCCTAGGCTCTCTCCTTAATACCTTGACGGTCATTTATTCTGTCGTCAAACCCTAACCTTGAGTGGCCGCCGTGGCTTCTGCCCATCTTTAAACTTCTAAAAACATTTCCCGAAAGACGCAATTTCCAGTTATGATTTGCATGGAGATATTTTGTATCTCGATGCTTCACTGACCGCCAATTCTTTGTTCCCTTAGCAGTCCCCCCCCCCCAAAACAAAAATAAATCGCAAAGGAAAGTTCTCACGGACCTCAACATTAAAACTAGGCCATGTCCAAAACGGGCGTCTAGAGCTAGGTCTTGGTCTTCCCCCTATTGAAAATACACGAAGATGCGAAGACAATAGCCCTAGCCGTACCTCTTGAAGCCCGTTTTGGACACGGCCTAAGAGTGCCTGATGCGTCTATGCCCACAGGACTCTTCTAACAAAAATCGGGTAATTCTTATCAGCTCCCGGTTTGCAAAATTCTCTTATCTCTAAAAAGTCTGAAAGTGTGAATAATTTATACTAATGGAAGGCCGAATGCATCAGTAATGCCTTGTTTTTTTTGTCAACCAGGCTACGTTCAGAGTGTTAGTTAAAACCAATCGAGTTAAAACATCTCCTAACCACAGGGGGCAAGTCCTAAATTTAAATCTCAGGTTCATTCATACAGAGTCCTACAAGCAAGCAGCTAAAACCGGTTTGGTTTGGTTTTCGGTTTTAAAAGGTCACGCACTTTAATTCCTCAAGCCAACAAAAACAGCCTAATGGTAACTGTACATGGATAGGTTGACATGTACAGTATACAGTACATCTGTACATCAAAATAATCAAAAAGCTGTGGAAGATGATTCTCATTGCTTACGTTAATGGTCGTCTCCATTCAGCCTTGACTGAGCTGTGGGCATACAAATGTTTCCAGTCTGCTGGCTCATCGGGGCAGGGACCAGACTGGAAACACCCCAGCGCCCTCAAGCAAATCGCCCATGATAAAAAAAAAAAACCTGACCAAAGATTGATGCCCTTACAAGACCTTTTGATATGCCAATGGCATGCGCATAATTATGTATTCCATTTTCTTTTTCTTTTTCTTTCTCTATTAAAAAAAGAAAGAAAGATGGTTATCATCTGGCTGCAGCCAGGAGAGGCCATTAATCGATAGTGTACTTTCTGTGGTGAATACCAGAATTCAAATGTATATGTATGCAGGCCACAATGCTTGTCTGGTTAACATCAGAGCACGAGCTCAGAAATCAATAGCTATATTCCAGCACCGGAACACACTGCCACACAAAAACGTTTCCAGGCGAAAAAACAAAATAAATAAATAAAAAATGAGAGGGTGGGAAAAGTCGATCCGAGGAAAGAAACGTACTCAATTAAAGGTGCAGGAAAAACTACTGTATGTGGAGTATTGCAGCATTGGGATAGATCGCAATTCATTTTGGCTTCGTAGAACGCAATTTAGGGTCAATGAAATGGCCAAATAAAATTAACCGACAAGGCCTACTTTCGGGCATCAAATCATCTGTGTTGGCAGTTTTTCTTGATAAAATTGCAAAACAAATTGAGAGGCCGTGCGAGGTCATCTTCCGAGAAACAGACGCGGTTTCACGAGGACAGAGATTTGTTTACGCCAGTGGGAGAAGGCCTTTTCCTTCGTGTAAGATCAATTTAGAGGACAGAGGACTTTTGCAATGAAAATTTTGATGATTTTTTTTCTACATCACTGTCATTCATTGAGGGTTTGCCCTACTCAATACAATAAGCATTGTGGTCAGTGCTTTGCCCGATTGCCTGCTCAAAAAAATACAGGCAGCTCGAGCGGGATTCGAACCTGGGAGTTGACTCCTGCTTCCTAGTGCCTTAACCAGTTGACCACCGAGCTGGTCGAGGTCATGTGGCGGATTCAAATGTGTTTAGTGGTGTGCATCGCATTGCATCACAATTATAATGTAATTTTTGCTTCAAGGAAAATATCATTCATTGAGGGTATGCCCTACTTGACATATCAAGCACAGTGTGCTCAGAGCTTAATTGCCCGGTTGCTTGATTGCATGGGGGGGTTTTCAGCAGGCAATTGGGCAAAGCACTGAGCATGGGGTTTTTTTTCGGCTAGCAATTGGGCAAAGCACTGAGCATGGTTTTTTTTCAGCTAGCAATTGGTCAAAGCACTGAGCATGGTTTTTTTTCAGCTAGCAATTGGGCAAAGCACTCAGCATGGGTTTTTTCAGCTAGCAATTGGACAAAGCACTGAGCATGTTTTTTTTCAGCTAGCAATTGGTCAAAGCACTGAGCATGGTTTTTTTTCAGCTAGCAATTGGGCAAAGCACTGAGCATGGGGTTTTTTTCAGCTAGCAATTGGGCAAAGCACTGAGCATGGTTTTTTTTCAGCTAGCAATTGGGCAAAGCACTGAGCATGTTTTTTTTTTCAGCTAGCAATTGGGCAAAGCACTGAGCATGTTTTTTTTTCAGCTAGCAATTGGGCAAAGCACTGAGCATGGGTTTTTTTTTCAGCTAGCAATTGGACAAAGCACTGAGCATGGGTTTGTTTTTCAGCTAGCAATTGGGCAAAGCACTGAGCATGTTTTTTTTTCAGCTAGCAATTGGGCAAAGCACTGAGCATGGGTTTTTTTTCAGCTAGCAATTGGGCAAAGCACTGAGCATGTTTTTTTTTCAGCTAGCAATTGGGCAAAGCACTGAGCATGGGTTTGTTTTTCAGCTAGCAATTGGGCAAAGCACTTAGCATGGTTTTTTTTTCAGCTAGCAATTGGGCAAAGCACTGAGCATGTTTTTTTTTCAGCTAGCAATTGGGCAAAGCACTTAGCATGGTTTTTTTTTCAGCTAGCAATTGGGCAAAGCACTGAGCATGGTTTTTTTTTCAACTAGCAATTGGGCAAAGCACTGAGCATGGTTTTTTTTTCAACTAGCAATTGGGCAAAGCACTGAGCATGGTTTTTTTTTCAACTAGCAATTGGGCAAAGCACTGAGCATGGGTTTTTTTTCAGCTAGCAATTGGGCAAAGCACTGAGCACACAGTGCTTAATAATATGGATTGTCGAGTAGGGCAAACCCTCATTGAATTACAATCTCCTCGGTGCAAACATCATAAATTATTAAATCTATGATGCAATGCGGTACCCACTACTATACACAGGACCTCGATCAGCTCGGTGGTCCAGTGATAAAGACGTCTGCACTAGAAAGCTGGAGTCACAGGTTCGAATCCCGCCAGAGCTGCCTGTATTCTTTTCCAGTCTCAGGCAATTGGGCAAAGCACTGAGCACGCAGTGTTTATCATGTCGAGTAGGGCAAAACATCAATGAATTACTTTCTCCTCGACGCAAAAATCATATCAAATCTATGATGCATTACCAATACCAGATTACTGTTGTTATTGCTACACATGTACATGTACATGTGTGGTATTACCAACCCAGCTGCTTGGTATTCAGTTACATGTAAGCTGCCTTTGCAATAAAGGAATGATATACATGTGTACAAGGGGCAATACTAAATTCATTCTCTGGGCAAGGCAATTCATGAATTTTCAATTCTAACAGGCTCAGAATGGAAATTCAATCGCCCCATATTCATTCCCATATATTAGCTGGTAAAGAAAATGTTAGATGCCCGTTAAGGCCACTGAATTTTTGTCTATTTTGACAGTGTCCAAAATGTAGAGGGCCTGACGTTTCGACCTAGCACAGTAGCAGGAACTTTCTCAAAGGTAGAATGACAATAGGACAAAAACAGGAGATTACTTAGAGTGAAAAAGGATGAAATCGGGTCACTAGACTAGGCTGAGAAAGGGAAAGGCAGGGAGTAGGGTAGGGATTAGTTAGACGAGGGGGGAAAGACCAAAGGGAAAATATCAAAAGGAAAGTGGAGGAGTGAATACACAAGGAGGATTATGAGTCAACTAAGGTGATAATCATTGCCCTCCTGGATGCTATGGCCATGTGGTAGAATATCACAAAGAGTCGGAGACGCTTCATCCACAGCTTCTACTGACTCAGGCCCACAGCATCACTGTGGTGACCAAGTGATTCTTTGGCCGACACACTGACAGTGTGTCAGCCAAATGTCTTGTTTTACTGGCTTCTGAATCATCAGGGAAGAAGAACCCAACCCAGCATGTCCACACATGTACATCTGCAAGTTCAACTCAAAAGCATTACCCTCTTTCAAGTTATTACAATTCTTGGCAAAGAAGGCAGGCATGCAGGCCCCTTACAATGTTACTGAAATATTGGAGGGTTTTTTTTCGGATCCAGTATAAACACACGCAAGATCAATTATGGCCATGGATTTGACTTTAAAAGAAAGTTGGAGCATCTTTGTGCTGCCAGAGGCCATGGTACAATCATATTGGGCATTGGAGCCATTTTAGATTTCCCAATACCAAGGTAACAACTTAATAAGGTAGCACTTAAAGACCAAGAAAGAGTGTAACCTTTCATAGCCACAGCTACTTCATCAAATGCAATGAAGGGGAACAATTCAAGAGCAAGCTTTAAAACGATTAGATTAAAAACCAGGAACAAAAGTGGAAGGTTTGCGATGACACCATGAACTGTAGCACTTCTCTTTCAAGGAGGAGTGTGGCTCTGAAAAGGGCAGGTACATGTATCTCAACCTTCCGGGCAGTGTGTACTCTGCCCGTCATTAGGAGACTGGGCAATCGAGCAGAGTACACAGAGCTACACTCCGTCTTGCAAACCATGCAAACCTTACAAGTCTTACCCAGGAACAAAAGGTTTATGGCCCCATCTTTATCAAGATTGTACTTGGATTGTCCGCCAGTTTGCATTGGAGAAAGTACATTGTAGTTCAGTTGAAGTTACCAAAGCTCATGCACATATTCAAAATGGTTAGTCCTAAGGTGCTATCATCATGTTATTTTTCATCAGTTCGACTAACACAGCTATCTTTACACTATCTTCCAATACGATAGGTCGGACATAACAGTTTAGAGGGGGGAAAATGCAAGGGTCTTTTGCGGGTGCTGGTGTTGCACAAGCGGTGTACTGTGGGCAATGAGACCATCCCGAGTATAGGGAGATCATTGAAGCATGGACCTATATCCCCATTGCCTGCCAATGCGGGTCACATTCCTTCCGTACCCCAGCCCCAACCCTAGCTCTCTTAAAAGGCAGATCCAATGAGCACCACTACCAGTAGCCAATTGGCCCTATTCCTCCCATCCCACTCCCACTGCCATCCTCCTCAACCAACTTCCTCTCTTCCCCCCCCCCCCCCCCCAGTCTTTGCAATCCACCCCTCCTTCGCACAATCTCGTGGGAGGCCTACGATGTCAGCTATACGATGACACAATAGGCAGACAGCCAGGCAGCCCAGTGCATTAAGATGATGAAGTTGTTGAGATGGTGGTCCATCGGCATTTGACGGGACCGGACGTAGAGATGTCGATTGAGACCGTGGGAGGGGAGGTGGAAGAGGGAGTTAAGTGAAGAGGGTTAGGGGGTTGAGTACGTGGAATAGAATTCATCCGCTGGATATGATACTATAAATATCCGTACATAGACATCCACATCAGCTACTTCCTTGTTCCTCATCTCTTCCCTGACTTTAAATCTGATGTCAATCTATCGCATGCACACACTCTGGCCACTCCCTTCCCTCCCCTCCCCTCCCATCCTCCCCTCCCCTCCAATCCTCCCCTCCCCTCCCATCCTCCCCTCCCCTCCCATCCTCCCCTCCCCTCCCATCCTCCCCTCCCCTCCCATCCTCCCCTTCCCTCCCATCCTCCCCTTCCCTCCAATCCTCCCCTCCCCTCCCATCCTCCCCTCCCCTCCCATCCTCCCCTCCCCTCCCATCCTCCCCTTCCCTCCCATCCTCCCCTTCCCTCCCATCCTCCCCTCCCCTCCCATCCTCCCCTCCCCTCCAATCCTCCCCTCCCCTCCAATCCTCCCCTCCTCTCCAATCCTCCCCTCCTCTCCCATCCTCCCCCTCCTCTCCCATCCTCCCCTTCCCTCCAATCCTCCCCTCCTCTCTCATCCTCCCCTCCCCTCCCATCCTCCCCTTCCCTCCCATTCTCACCTTCCCTCCCATCCTCCCCTCCCCTCCAATCCTCCCCTCCCCTCCAATCCTCCCCTCCTCTCCAATCCTCCCCTCCTCTCCCATCCTCCCCCTCCTCTCCCATCCTCCCCTTCCCTCCAATCCTCCCCTCCTCTCTCATCCTCCCCTTCCCTCCAATCCTCCCCTCCCCTCCCATCCTTCCCCTCCCCTCCAATCCTCCCCTCCCATCCTCCCCTCACCCTCCTATCCTCCTCTCCTCGATTTTTTTGTTTTCAAGTGCATTGGCCCAAACACTCTCAAACCTCTCAAGTTTCTAAACCAAAATACCATACAAGACTAAGCTTGTTAGAGCATGGAGGAATAAGTAGAGATGTGGCTTTTCCCCAAAGGTATCACGGAGGTCCAATGGATGTACCCCAAAACAAAACAATTTTTACTGACAGTACATTAAGTGCCTACACTACAGCATACCTTTACATTATACTTGTACATTTAACATTGGGGATTTGGGCTTCCTAGGTTTGGTGCAAATCAATAGCTACATGTATCTAAAGGTGCATAACATGTCACGGTTCTGATGAACGCTGGTATCTTCGATGAATAGCTTGAGAAGTGTGAAAATGTCATTATGAACGACTTCTTAACAATCATGGTATTTTATACACATGCAACCATTATTTATAGTTATACTTGACCCTCATTAAAACTGGGAAAAGGTTTCATATCAGGATATCAAGGTTTTAGTACAACCCTAAAGCTCTCTACAACTGCATGATACATCAAAGCTTTGCAGAAATAAGGCTATACAGTAGGCTCTAGACCAAATCATATGAAAACAAGTCACTGCTAAATAAGATATAAAAGTATATTACATGTACGTATATTAAGTCACTGCTAGCCTTTAACGTTTAAGGGGATGGAAGTTCACAAAATGCTTTTGCACACATGTGGAGTTCATGTAAGCGAAAAAAATGACCTCGGAAATTCTTCAGTTATTCATCAGTCGGAACTGGATGGAATGCCACGAGGAAACACCTGCTTATCTTGGTATTCGGACAGAGCCCTACAGCTAAAAAAAAAAAAAAAAAAAAAAAACCAGCATGACCAGAACTCCATCAATAAATACACAGACATACATGTACAAGTGTTTTCCAAACAAACCAATTGCAACCCTGAAAAGATCCACTCAGTGTAGTTTATCATTTGGCTAAGTTGACCTTCTCACCACCTCGAAAAAGGCCATCATTTTTTAGACAGCTCAACACAAAGCCCGTTCCATTTTTCTTCCTTTCCCCCCCCCCCCCAAACAAAAGAAAAAAACCCTTTAAATTATCACAGACTGAAAGGAGATCAGTTTTTCCGGACAAACTGTACCCCCCCCCAAAGGGATTGTAAACAGACCAAGGCGCTGGCTCTCAATCAAAGATTGAGTTGCCAAGATCGCTTTCTCACTGGTGGGGCTGCTGGTTTCCTTTCTAGTAACTCGAGCCATGGGACCAATATGCAAATGAGGGACTCCGGTGGCGATATCCAATCCCCAAATTAGAGAGTACACTCCATTGAAAGACTTGTGCAGTACTGATTATTCGTGGAAGACTGGGCCGTGTTTTGCAAACAGCAACACCAGGGACTGTATCAATTTTAGGGGCCCAGTGTGCAAAGAGACTATATTGTTATGTCGTCACTTTTTCTTTCTTTTCCATACCTTCAAAACATTTTTTTTTTTTAAACTGCTTTCTGACTTCAATGGCTACAATGCAAATATCAAACATTTTGAGGGCCTGACTATTGGATTCAACCAAGACCTTTCTAATAGGAAGCATCAGGCAGAATTAGGTCAGAAACTCAGAATTCTACCTCTGAGGAAGGTCCTGATGTGATTTAAACATCCGGCCCTCAAAATGTTTGACACCTTGTCATTCAAATGGCTAGACTTCCTAAGGGAACCTTTATCAACTCTCTACACGGGCTTATCAAGAAATTCCATACTCCTTCCTGGCTCGATGGCTACTTTTCACTGAGAATGTTAACCGCAAGACTCACAAAGCCAACACTATCTCTGACTAAATGAAACTAAAGAGTTATTTTTTAAAGAGATATTTCATCTCGTGTAAAATTCTGAGTATATATGCAAATCAGACTGCTGTTGTCCCTTTAGAAGTAAGGTAATAATCCAATACACCTAAAAAACGAGATTTCAATCCTAGGACATTCCCCACTCCCAGTTTGGTCATTCTAGTTATTAAGCAGTGTGCAACAGTTTTGGGGGGTATCAATCCAATATACAATTAGGTTAATGAAAACGTTTTAAAAAAAAATTGTACTTGAAATTGTAGGGATTTGAAAGGCAGCCAAAATCAGGTGAGGCTGCACTGTGGATTCATATGGTCAGCGATGTCAGCCTGCATTGCTCACTGCTCAGAAAATACGCCTGGCACAAGTTAAAACATCCGGTTCTTTTTGACACTTAACAGAATCTTGCTCAGTCCTCTCCCTCATTACAAAGCCCATTCACCATGACAACCTGTCATCCCTGTTGCCATGGTTTCCTTTGTGGGATTTCCACGGCAACGCCAGGTCTATCCAATCTGGCCAAAAGAAAACCAAAAACGACGGCGCCTTTGGTGCAAATCCAAAACTTGTCTGTCCCCAAGCAAGGGTAATTCCTCCTTAACTGGAGCCATTTTCCAATTTTCCTCTGACCCGTTTGTGTCAACCTCCCTTAGAATCTGTAGAGGCACTTCTGCCATCACTCCAACATGAGGACGGTGAGTTACTTACATGTATCTATTTTTGTTCCCTTTAATCCGTACCTGGTCAGACTCTGAGGGAGTTTTATGGAAATCTCCACCATGCTTCATCTACAGGATCTTGAAGACACTTGAATGCATGCAGCCCTCCCCACCACATACACACATCACATCATCACCACCATTGCCCTAGGGCTACGAGTGTACACTTACCGCAAGAAGCCAGCGGAAAAAAAAGGAGGTTGCGGACAAGCTACCTCTGGCCTAGCAACTTGACCATCCCCCCTGTGACATTGCCATTGTCGCTGGGCCCATCGGCAGCGCCTCATTACGGCCAGACGACTACGGTTACTAATTGTTCCGACCGAGTGCTGCATCGAGTGACCCAGCCATCTTTTCAAAAAAAAAAAATGTATCGGGTTGGCCACAGAGCTGAGAGGAAAAGTTCGGGCTTGGCGTGCCCAGGGTTGAGAAGGACAAGGAGTCTGAGTCCAACAGACAGACAGAGAGGACAGAAAATTGCAAGGAACCGCAGGGGGGAGGGAAATAGCATTGCGACTTGAACCTTAAACCTCCCTCCGCAATGCACTAAGGGCCTTAGGCAGTAGGAGAGTAGATACCAGACCTGCCTAACACTTCAGAGAGACACTTAAGACTACCTGCCCTCCCATCAGCCCAGTCTATAAGAAGGCAATATCCCAGGAGGAGACAAGAGGAGGAGAGGACGGGGGGGGGGGGGGAGATGAAGATGGTCTGGTTAACGGAAAGAAGGAGAGGGGAGACGTGCGTTCTGTCATCCTCTGCCATGACTACCAGCAACGACCCCCCCAAAAAAAATTCAACTCCCTGGTCGACGTTAGTCCGTGCTGTCACGGAAAAGGGCACACTGCCATCATGCGGACAGGCAACGGGGGAGGGAGAGGAGGCGAGGTTTGCCAGCGACGCAGAAGCCAGCCACGTGTCCCTCCCCTCCCCAACGAGATTACCGGGCGAGCGAATCCCCTTCGCGCAAAACCATGTCCCGTGGCCGTTTCTGGCAGGATTACAGTCTTGTCTGCGAGTTCCACACAAGCACACACACAGACACACACACGCACACAAAACCCAACACTTCCCTGCCTACCCTACGGCTATCTGAATGGATTTCACACGGGATAAATGCTGACATGCTAGCCGTGTCTTTTCCCCCTTCACCTTTTTATAAATTAAAAAAAAAGAGAGCATGCAGTACTTTCTCTGTCTTGTTTTCGTTGAACGAAAGCGGACAAAATTTAGGCGGCAATAGATGAGCTTTAGATGAGCATTAAATCAACATGAAGGTGAGTCTGGTGCATTTGGTATTTGAATTATCTTCCTTTTTTTATCCATTTTATTCTATTATTATTTTAACTTGCTTTTATGGAACTGCGTATACATATAATAGAATTAGAATCAAAGGAATTTATTTCACTTAAAAATTCATACCAAACATAATTATGTCAACACTGCTCTAGTAAAAAAATCAGTACAATATGTAAAATTCTGAACCATGATGTGGTTTGTAAGATGAGGGTTTTTTTTATCTAGGTATTGGTCAAATTTATTTCTGAGTTTATTTTAATAAACAAAACTACCCTGAATAGCCAAATAAATATTCATTAAGATTTCCTCCCCTGTAAAGATAGTGTTGTTTTGGTGAGTTTTTTTTTTTTTTTTTGGGAAGCCCTACTTAAGTGATAGCCCAGGTGGTGGTAGGGAGCGTGGAATCAAAATTCTGGTCCCGTCAATATTGTCTTTGCTTTTTCATTCAATAGATGAAAAAACAACTGCCACTCTCCTTTCTCATGTTTAAAGATAAGACTTTAGAAGCACTTGAATCAGGGTCAATATATTGCTGATTTGGAAGGTTTGCGATGACAGTGACACCTTGTAAATCATCTCTCGTGAGATGATTTACAAGGTGTCACCGCAAACCTTCCACCATGTGGTCTGCTGTAATGGTACAATGTACTTCCACCATGTGATCCTTCAAATCTTATCTATTGCAGATTTGCCCTCATATCCCAGGCCAAAATGCACACACACAAGAAGAGATAAAGAAGAGATTTCAGACGGGAAAGACGAGATTTCAGACAGGGAAGAAGGGATCTCAGATGGGCAGTACCGCAAGAGAATGACAAGAGAAAGGGAAAGGTACACGAGATGGCATGGAGACCATCTGAAAAATCTAGGCTCACAAAACTTTGGTATCAACTGAAGCGACAGGCAGCCATGTTGCTATGCTGGATACAAAGGGGACCGCTGCCTGGTACGTGTGCCATTGTAAACCATTGTTGTCACTACCTTGTACCAACAGCGAGCAAGCCTTTATGTACTCTTTGATATCGGTAGGGTAGGGCCAATGCTGATGCCAATGTGCCTTACTGACTAGCAGGGACACTGCCAGTCAAGAGTTGGTTTTCATGACATCCTGTGCTCGATTTCATCAAACTCATCGTAACTTATGACCAATCGCAAGACGATGAATGATGCACAGAAACCATGCAGCCTATCACACCTTGCGAAGGGTTATCAATGGTACATGGAAGTCAAGTCATGAATAGATTGAATAAAGCTTTGTGACATTGGCTCCTGTGCCCTTTTCCCAAACCCGGCTTAGGCTTAGGCTCAGGCTCCGGCTTTGTCTCTAGTTCTTTCATCCATTTTAAAGTACAAGGCATGAAAACGGGAATACTTTGGTTTCATTTTGTGAATGTTATACTTCATTTTAAAAAAGAATCCAAAGCTTCAACTTTCAGCTTTTGAATTGATTTCAGCTTTTGAATAATAACAGGGATGAAATGAAGCCGGAGCCTAGGCCTAAGCTGAGTTTTGGAGAAGAAAAAAAAGGCCCATGGGGGGGAGGGGGAGAGGTCGGAGTTCGGGGTACTCACCGCGTCCAATCCAGAGGCCATGATCATGAAGGCCGCTGGGGACTGGTGTCCCCGAGGAGTGGCAGACGAAGGCTCGTTGTTGCACTGCAGGACGTCCTCATACTCGGACTTGCCTCGGTGGAACTCGTAATCCTGAACAACAAAAAGGCAACCCCCCCAAAAGAAAAAGGGATTTAACTCAGGGTCTTGTCCAGCGCTGAAAGATCTTCAAGACACGTTCACAAAAATACACGTGTGGAGCAGGGTCTCCTCCGAATATTCAAGTGTGAGGCGGTCAACCTCACACTTAGGATGGACCACCTCAGAGGTCAAAATCATGCTTGAAAAAAACACTGGTCTGGTGCCCTTTGGTCTAGTTTGGTACATGGAGTCTGACCATGGTCTGACAGACCAATGCCTAAATGGCT
This sequence comes from Luidia sarsii, assembly GCA_949987565.1. Classification (NCBI taxonomy): domain Eukaryota; kingdom Metazoa; phylum Echinodermata; class Asteroidea; order Paxillosida; family Luidiidae; genus Luidia; species Luidia sarsii. The sequence continues at coordinate 9,619,214 of OX465112.1, forward strand.
GGACTGGGTACACTGGTCCAGTGCCCATTGGTCTAGTTCTCTAGTTTGGTTCATGGAGTCTGCCACATCAATGCCTCAATGACTGGACTGGGTACACTGGTCCAGTGCCCATTGGTTTGGTTCATGGAGTCTGCCAGACCAATGCCTAAATGACTGGACTGGGTCTACTGGTCCAGTGCCCATTGGTCTGGTTTGGTTCATGGAGTCTGCCAGACCAATGCCTAAATGACTGGACTGGGTACTCTGGTCCAGTGCCCATTGGTCTGGTTTGGTTCATGGAGTCTGCCAGACCAATGCCTAAATGACTGGACTGGGTACTCTGGTCCAGTGCCCATTGGTCTGGTTTGGTTCATGGAGTATGCCAGACCAATGCCTAAATGACTGGACTGGGTCCACTGGTCCAGTGCCCATTGGTCTGGTTTGGTTCATGGAGTCTACCAGACCAATGACTAAATGAATGGACTGGGTCCACTGGTCCAGTGCCCATTGGTCTAAGTTTGGTTCATGGAGTCTGCCAGACCAATGCCTGAATGACTGGACTGGGTCCACTGGTCAAGTGCCCATTGGTCTGGTTTGGTTCATGGAGTCTGCCAGACCAATGCCTAAATGACTGGACTGGGTCCACTGGTCCAGTGCCCATTGGTCTGGTTTGGTTCATGGAGTCTGCCAGACAAATGACTAAATGACTGGACTGGGTCCACTGGTCCAGTGCCCATTGGTCTGGTTTGGTTCATGGAGTCTGCCAGACCAATGACTAAATGACTGGACTGGGTCCACTGGTCCAGTGCCCATTGGTTTGGTTCATGGAGTCTGCCAGACCAATGCCTGAATGACTGGACTGGGTACACTGGTCCAGTGCCCAATGGTCTGGTTTGGTTCATGGAGTCTGCCAGACCAATGCCTAAATGACTGGACTGGGTCCACTGGTCCAGTGCCCATTGGTCTGGTTTGGTTCATGGAGTCTGCCAGACCAATGCCTAAATGATTGGACTGGGTCCACTGGTCCAGTGCCCATTGGTCTGGTTTGGTTCATGGAGTCTGCCAGGCCAATGCCTAAATGACTGGACTGGGTCCACTGGTCCAGTGCCCTTGGTCTGGTTTGGTTCATGGAGTCTGCCAGACCAATACCTGAATGACTGGACTGGGTCCACTGGTCCAGTGCCCATTGGTCTAGTTTGGTTCATGGAGTCTGCCAGACCAATGCCTAAATGACTGGACTGGGTACACTGGTCCAGTGCCCATTGGTCTAGTTTGGTTCATGGAGTCTGCCAGACCAATGCCTAAATGACTGGACTGGGTCCACTGGTCCAGTGCCCATTGGTCTGGTTTGGTTCATGGAGTCTGCCAGACCAATGACTAAATGACTGGACTGGGTCCACTGGTCCAGTACCCATTGGTCTAGTTTGGTTCATGGAGTCTGCCAGACCAATGCCTAAATGACTGGACTGGGTCCACTGGTCCAGTGCCCTTGGTCTGGTTTGGTTCATGGAGTCTGCCAGACCAATGCCTAAATGACTGGACTGGGTCCACTGGTCCAGTGCCCATTGGTCTGGTTTGGTTCATGGAGTGCCCATTGGTCTGGTTTGGTTCATGGAGTCTGCCAGACCAATGACTAAATGACTGGACTGGGTACACTGGTCCAGTGCCCATTGGTCTAGTTTGGTTCATGGAGTCTGCCAGACCAATGCCTGAATGACTGGACTGGGTCCACTGGTCCAGTGCCCATTGGTCTAGTTTGGTTCATGGAGTCTGCCAGACCAATGACTAAATGACTGGACTGGGTCCACTGGTCTCATACATTTTCTCAATACAAATGTTTTGCTCACCTCACGACGGATTGTAGAAATCTCAAATGGGTCACCAATTTTATCACCAGCTGAAGAATGGCAAAAGGGAGTTATGATTAGTTATGATTATGATCTAAATGACGAGTTATCTTGATTTTTAAGAATTGGCCTGTAAAGAGAAAGTGACTCTCTGGAGCACAACCAAGGGATAACTTAGGGGCACTAAGAAAAACTACAGGGAACCTGTTAAAAACTGTACAGCACCAGGGCAACACTACAGTGCACCAGGGAAAAAACAAAAGGGCACCTGGGAAAAAACTACAGGGAACCTGGGAACAAAATGTACAGCACCAGAGAAACACTACAGGGCACCAGAGAAAAAACAAAAGGGCACCTGGGAAAAAACTACAGGGAACCTGGGAACAAAATGTACAGCACCAGAGAAACACTACAGGGCACCAGAGAAAAAACAAAAGGGCACCTGGGAAAAAACTACAGGGAACCTGGGAAAAAATGTACAGCACCAGGGAAACACTACAGGGCACCAGAGAAAAAACAAAAGGGCACCTGGGAAAAAACTACAGGGAACCTGGGAAAAACTGTACAGCACCAGGGAAACACTACAGGGCACCAGAGAAAAAACAAAAGGGCACCTGGGAAAAAACTACAGGGAACCTGGGAAAAACTGTACAGCACCAGGGAAACACTACAGGGCACCAGAGAAAAAACAAAAGGGCACCTGGGAAAAAAATACAAGGAACCTGAGAAAAACTGTACAGCACCAGGGAAACACTACAGGGCACCAGGGGAAAAAAACAAAAGGGCGCCTGGGAAAAAACTACAGGGAACCTGGGAAAAAATGTACAGCACCAGGAAAACACTACACGGCACCAGGGAAAAAACAAAAGGGCACCTGGGAAAAAACTACAGGGAACCTGGGAAAAAATGTACAGCACCAGGGAAACACTACACGGCACCAGGGAAAAAACAAAAGGGCACCTGGGAAAAAAAAATGTACAGCACCAGGGAAACACTACAGGGCACCAGAGAAAAAACAAAAGGGCACCTGGGAAAAAACTACAGGGAACCTGGGAAAAAATGTACAGCACCAGGGAAACACTACAGGGCACCAGGGAAAAAAACCAAAGGGCGCCTGGGAAAAAACTACAGGGAACCTAGGAAAAAATGTACAGCACCAGGGAAACACTACAGGGCACCAGGGAAAAAAACCAAAGGGCGCCTGGGAAAAAACTACAGGGAACCTAGGAAAAACTACAGGGCATCAGGACAAAACCAAACTCAAGGGCATTAGGACAACAAACAACATAGACACAAGCAGCAACTGTATTAACTCTGCACGTGTTTCATGCTGCAATCAGAACAAACCATTTTAAAGGAAAGGATTTTATTTTATTCATGTTTCAAGAGATTTGGTAACCTACCAGCCTGGACTGCCTGTGCATGTCTGGTTTTGAAAGCTGGTCCATTGTCCATAACGATCTGAGGAATAGAGGAAACAAACAAAATATATCGTCAACAGTCCAGAAGAGAAGATAAACAGTGGGACACCGATGAAATCCAGATGGGCTGGTAGACTAAGGCCAATGTCAAAATCTGATCGGACTATTATAACTGGGGACAAGACCATGAGGACAAGACCATCTGCAGCAGACACTCATCCCGGGAATGCTCATTGCCATAACAACCAACCTCAAGATGGAGCAGTAAAAAAAAAGTCCATCAAGCATAAACGCCCCATTGATAAGCAGTCCCCCTGCAAAGCCAACATCAATAGCAGACTTAAAAGTAAAATAGTAAAACATGCAGGGTCGCCAGTTTTTAGGACGATCCTTTCCGTTAGGTGGTATAACAGTTGCCATAGAAATGGACAAAATGGCTTGTGTCTTTCCTGTCCGGATAGCACTGAATACTAAGAATTTCCAAATGTATTTCCAATCACAAAATGGTCAATGAAAACTGACTGGGACAATTTCAAACAACTTGAGGGGAAAAAGGCAATAGGCATTGGACAGGACATGCGGCCAATGGACCTTTCCCATGAAATATGCAAATAAGAGCTGGCGCATGCGCTTTACTAAATTGGTGGGCAAACGAGTGCGCGTTGCGTGCAGGTTTCGAAATACGCGCGCAGGAGGCGCTGAATAGCCAATGACCGCACGCCAAACTGTTAGTGAGAAGGAACGCGCGCACGCCCGTGGAAAACTACGATTGGTTGGCAGCCCGCTTGCCCACCAATTTAGTTAAGCGCATGCGCTAGGTCTAATTTGCATATTTCATGGGAAAGGTCCATCTCACGTAAGGCTAAGGAGAGTCTTAAGAAGCGTAACTCATCCTATGCCAAGACGCATCCTAGGATCGATTTCAACAAAGCCGAAATACGTTCAATGCATCTCAACTTCTACAGCAATGCAGTTGAAATCATCTTAAATTGGAACCGGTCCCAGGGTTGTCTTATCCGCACAAACACATACATGTATAATTCCCCATTACAAAAGTGGCATTTGTGCTTCTGTCTATTCGCGAAGCTAGAAGGGCAGTATTTTGAAAAATATTGACCAACCTCTTGTTACATTTTTACTCATAAAATTCACAAACAAACTTATACTTTTCTATAGCAAAACACGATACAGCTAAGTAGTTATCGACAAAAACACGATTTAAGCTGATGAAACATAGCCAATCGACCATTTCGTAATTATCTAACGTGCACGCAAACAATCATGGCTGCGAATGTAATATATTGTTGTCAAATTGAATAAGATGAGCATGGTACAGCCGTTGGTACAGATCATTCTTGTCGAGTAATTTACAGTTCGTTAAAACGTTTAAATGACGAATCTTGCATAAAAACGAGTTTGGTGAAATCATTCTTAGGACGTGTCATAGTTAAGATTGATTCTTCATCCTGGACATGTCCTAAATCCTACGATTTTTTTTATTGATTTTTTTAAATCAGACGAGTTTTGTAAACTCGGCCCCTGGACTTGAACCCTATACCTCAAGAGCGCTGGTGAGTTAAGCTGAGCCCAATGTGTCCATCACAACAACAACAAAAGTACAGTGGGACACGTTTCCGGGGGGGGGGAGGGGTGGGGGGGCTGATATCAATTGCCTGGAGGCAATGGGAGGGGAGGTGTCGCCTCGGTTGCCATGGAAATGGGCAGCGTGGCGCGCAGGCAGGATGGTTCAGTTAGACTGAGCGCACAATTGGAGGCAGACCATTGGTTGGTGGGTCTGCAGGGGACCATAAAATCCAACACTCAATGGCTGGGAATAGACCAGCAGCTGTGGCAATAATAAAACGTGCTCGCAGGGGTTTGCAGGGGGAAAACCCAAACAGAAAAAAAGAGAGAGAGAGAGATCCTAAACAAGACAAACAAGCCAGCTACACAAACAAACGAAAGACTCAAACTGCAATAGCACTCGCCTAGAACAAATCCTTGTCCGGGTAAAGAGAAATTATAGATAA